>MU183948.1:93485-124878 GCA_016904865.1 Pissodes strobi
AATGATGACTCAAGAAAATCATTGTATTAAAGAAAGATGATGCTTACATGACTGAGTAGAAGAATATTAGGAAGGAAAACTAAAGTCAATTTTTTTTTCTTTTTTTCTTTTGATTTATATAATTATAAAAAACAACCGTATTAAATGCAGACATCAGCTCAACCCAATCTACGAGACTGCCCCCCCCCCCCTTGTTTGGGTGCTATAATTTTTATTTGAAATAAAAATTTTTTTGTTAGGGTAGTAGATATGGGCAAGACTGACCCCACCCAAAATGAGCTGTGAAGAGATAAAATAAATAAAGTACTCTGAGTGGATAGCTATTACAGAAAATAAAGAGAGAACAAACTCAGCAAGTAAGAAGTATGCAAGTAAAAACAAAGGAACCTTAGTTAAGAAGTCTCCTGTGCAGAGGAATGTAAGATCTATTTAGATTAACCTGAGTATTGAGGCAGTGGTTGTTCTGAGACAACTCGCTGTTGATCTCGATATTCTCCAAAAAGTCCAGTCTGTTGAAATTCTTTGAAGAAATACGATCGCACTGTGTCAACGGAAAAAACAAATAGTTATGGTGTCCCTCAAGGTAGTACTCTTGGCCCATTATTGTTCTTGCTGTATATATGTAAGATTTTTGAGTTGGAATGAGGGCTAAAACTATGGTTGTAATTACGTAAATGTTCTCCAAAAGACGAGTTATTCCTGTTTAAATGTTCGCTGATGCGGACTCTTAATGGCCTGCAAGTTCTGCCAATGTAGGTGCTCTCACACGAACTGCATGACAATTTATAGATTCCACTTTTCGAGAGGGTATCAATCTTATCTTTCGTGTTATTTAGAAAAGTTTGTAATTGATTCTTATTTTTAAAAGAGACAAAAGAATTATTGACAAATTGGCGGATTGTATTAGAAATCTTTTCATTAGTTTGAACATTAAAAAAAGGAATCGAGAAGTATTTTTTAGATGTATTGTCCAACAAGCCGTGAGAGAGTTCCCTTCGCAATTTCTTGAGTTTAGTTTTAGTTATCAAATTATCAACAAGACTGGGGTCAAATTGGTTATTGAAGGCAATCTGCTTGATTATGTTCACTTCATTATTATATTCTCTATTAGACAGAGGTACATTGAGTAGCCTGTTAACGTAGCAATGAAAAGCTGCCATTTTATGCTGCCACGGATGGTGGGATAAATAAGAAATAGTATGGTCAGTCTGGGTAGGCTTCCTGTAAATAGCAAAATCAAGGCCAACCATACTTCGGTGAACAGTGATGTCCAGAAAATTGAGTTTTTTATTAGACTCGAGTTCAATCGTAAAGTTGATGTTTGGATGAATGACATTTAGCTTATCCAAAAGGGCATTGACTCCTTGGACTTCACAGTTCAGAAAACAAAGACAGTCATCCACATAGCGGAACCAATGAAGGATTTCACTATTGTTAGGAGTAACTATGTGTACATTCTCCAAGTTGTTCATAAAGACATCTGTCAGAAAAGGTGAAAGACAGCTGCCCATTGCTAGGCCATCAGGTTGTTTATAATATTTATCATTAAATTGAAAAAAATCTTGAGACAAACAGAGGTTGAGGAGAGATAATATATTAATTTTTTGATCATCGTTAACGTTACATGAAGTCAGAAGGTCACCAACAAGTTGTACTGCCTCTGTTTTTGGCACCGTAGTGAAAAGGTTGGACACATCAAACGAGACCATAATATAATTTTGTGGAAGTGTTAAATTTTTTAGTTTATTAATTAAAGAAATTGAATTACTTACCGAGTATGTAGGAGTGAACTTGGTGATATCCTTAATTAAGTTGTATGTGAACTGTGCTAGGAAGTAAACAGGAGTGTTGGTGAAACTTACCACAGGTCTGATAGGTGTGTCTATTTTATGAATCTTTGGTAGACCATATAACCTCGGTATTGTAGGAGTGCTAGAAATTAGATTTTTTCTAGCATTATTCTGTTCAAAAAACACCCCAAAGTGCTTAATGAATCTGGTGACTTTCCTTATAAAACTGTTAAAAGGGTTGTTAGGTAAAAGAGAAAAACTATTGTCGACTAAAAATGTCTCAACTTTAGAGATGTAGTCTGTCTTTTTGAGAACAACCAAACAGTGGCCCTTATCTGCCTCAGAAATAATAAGATTTTCATTTTTAATTTTTGACCTGAGCCTCTTTAAAGTTTTGAAGTAAACATTTGAAGTCCGAGTGTTAAATTGTCGAATGTTTTTTTTGGTATTGTAAAGAATATTATGAAAATCATTTCGGATTCTCTTTTTGATGTTGGAATCATTTGAAATTTGTTCGACCAAGACATCGAGCTCAACAGCGAACTGCAAAACATCGCCCTCAGAAAGCGAGGGTTTCAAACAATGTTTAAGACCTAAATTCAAAAGCTCAAGTTCACCAGAGTCAAAAACTGTATCAGTCAAATTCTTAACTCTCTCATGAAATTTAAAATTTGAGAATGTCCCAGAGGTAGAGTTGAATCTTTGTAAGTTAGAATTAGTTTTTTGTTTAATTAAAAAATCTAGTTTTGACCTTACTCTAGAAAATTTAAGATTTTTAGCTTCTGGCAGCTCATCGGAGATGCTGTTGGAAAAATCAGAGAACTGATCGAGACCAAATTGGTTAACGAATGTATCATAATGGTTTTTAAGTTGGCAATTGATCAAATCTAGTCTAGCATAGTGTTTACAAATTTCGGATTTAACGAGTTTGAGTTGAAGATCCTGTTTATATTTAAGGGGAACATTTTTGTAAATTTTAACTGTGGCAAACTGTGGTGTGAAAAAAAAAAAAAATGACTTTAGTTTTCTTTCCTAATATTCTTGTACTCAGTCAAGTAAGCATCATCTTTCTTTAATACAATGATTTTCTTGAGTCATCATTTATGCTCTAGAAATTATTTATATAACACTTTTTTATATAACATTTTTATTTAACATTGATCTTATCTTTTGGCCTCAACTAGCTTAGTGTCAGCCAGTCTGTTCTCCAGACTTCCTTTCTAATGTTACTTGTTTCATTTGTATTCTGAATAACTGTCTGTATTAGTTTAACATTTATCTTTAAGATTTAAATTTACCGTCAAAAATTGTTTTGCGGTCCACTTCCTGTGGCTTCAGAGTTTGCTTGGCATGACTGTCAACTTCAACGACACATTTTGTCGTTCCACGTAAAGCGTGGTTGGGCATTGTCCTTTTTAAAATTATGTTGCCTTTTAAAATGTGACTTTTGACTTTTTGATTGTGATGTGACCATTGTTTGTTGGTGTTGTTTGTTTACTATTCGTCGATATGTTCTTCAGGTCCAATGACAAGTAAGTGTAAGAACATCTACCATTTTCCTTTGTCTCTAAAAAATCACCCAAAAAATTACAAAAAAAAACACCATTTTAAATCTCACACCTATTTTATGCCTTTTAAGCTTTAAACACTCTCTGAATCTTGATATAACATTGTCATTTCTCAATTTTTCATTTCATTCTTAAAGTTCTCACAGCAGCCATTTTCTTCTGCTAATGGGTGGTTCTTCTACTTACTTTTCAGGTAACACTGATGATGGTTTAGGCCGAAAGCGCTCTGTTATGCTTTTATAAGAAGTCCTTTTGGATTAAATTTTGCATGGAATACAAAGTGTTTCATTTGGTATGATTCATACATGCACACAGCCACCGCTCTTCACTTAATATTTTTTTGCCGACAGAGAAATAAAATCTAAAAATATACAAACATACATTCCTTAAAATAAAATTGATTTTGTATCTCATTGAGTATAATTTATAATTTTTGATGTTGAAAATATTTAGGGGATAAAAGGGATATACATGTACAATAATCCAGAAAAACTATGAAAGACCAGGAAAACTATAATGGGCCAAACGATTATTTTACGAGTTGGGAACCGTGCATCCGAAATAATCAAGGACCGTAACAAATATTTCCAATTTTATATGCTGTACGTGACAATGAGCGATATTAAGATTGCAGTTCCATTTAGGTTTTACGGCATTTAAACTGCGCTTTCCAGTGCACTAGGAGATTTATTTAAGTTAAATTTTGAACTACTTTACGAGCGTTTTGTTGGTGGGCGAATAGCAATAAAGATATGATTACTTTTAAAGTAATGCAGATAAAATATGGGTAATTTTCATTTATTTGTCTTGTGTGAAAAGTTCAGATATATGTCTTTTTTATTTCATCAAGTTCAAGACTAGGGCAGATATGGACTTGTGGCTTTTTTTTTAATCGAAAGGGCGTGAGTTCTTTCTTAAGAGGATATCTAAAGGTAAATTCGTCCAAAAATTAACACCATAGATATAAGAAAGCTTTAAGTACTGTCTTTACCAACCCTTTTAATAAACATCCGGACTACCACCACCACTGCTTCTATGGCTTCCAATTCCTTATGGGATCGAAGCATCCGGGTTGGTATTGGTATTGGAGGAATTTAAAATCAATTCCGTAGTTCATCAAGGGTGTATATTATCTCCCGTACATCCCTGCTCTATATCAACGATCTCTTTGACAGAACAAACCATTCTATTTACAGCATTGCAGGCGACAGTACTCTCATATCCTCATTCATGTCGCGGATTCCAATGACCCCTGCTCATTCTCAACGCGAGCGAGAAAATCAGATTGCTGCTATCAATGAGGATATGAACGCCATCTGGAATGGAGTAAAGAAAAAAAATTTCCAGTTTAAAGCAGGAACTACTCAAGCCCCGACCTGCCACTCCTACAGAAGGATCCACCATTGCATCGTAAAATCTGGCGTTACAATTCTGCAAACTGGGAGGATCTTAGAGGGTTTTACCTAGATTTTCCTTGGCTCGATGTCTGTTTTGGTACTGACGACCACAACACACTCAGCAACTACTTAAGTACCTCTAGACCAACAGAATAATTAGCTATAACCACTACGGCTTCCGCAAACAGAGATCGACAGGAGATATATTGGCCTATATCACACATATATGAAGTAGAGCAATTGAGAACTACAGATAAGGCCCAGATAAGACCCTGGACCCTGTGGAGCTCGGTATCCAGACTCCATACAGGGGAGAGCAGTCCGCCTTGTGATGACCCAGAGTTGACTAAAGACACCGAGAGCCGTGAACATCGATGAAAAGTGGCGGACCTATCTCCTTACTATCGATACTACTACGGAAGATGTTCGAACAATTATGATTCCACCCAGTAATGATATATTTAGTTGGGCGCTAATTGGTAGCGAAAATTAATTTATTTAATTAAGTATGGCATTGTGCGCCATTTTGTAATGAAATTGATCAGTTGGGCGTCAATTTATAACGATATACTAGTTGTTTAAGTGCATGAGACTGGTTTTTATTTTTCTTAGGGGGTCAGTCGACTTTCTTTTATTAGCAGTGATTTTGTGGGCGCCTTATAATTCGTGTCTCACAGACCTCTATCTTGCGATAAATTAAAGAAATAAATTTCAAAACAATAATATATTAATTATACATATAAATTACAAATACGCTTGATGGTATCATATGAAATTCAATTTATCGATATAATTAATTTACAAATACAATTATTTGGAACGAAGTTTAGTAATGAAAATTAAAATTAATGTAAAGGATTAAAAAATTTAGTTATGACAGATAAAAAATTGAATACAGTTGGTCTTTGCAATACGTTTATCTTCTGACTGACTGATACTTAACTTCGTTCAGTTATTCTGTAACCATGCGATCGTATTGGGACCTCTACTGGAACCGCTTCTGCCTGTTCCCAAGTTAGTGTCAATTGGGTTAATCGAGGACTGGTTCTCCAAGTGTCGGCTTGCTCTACAGGTCTGGTACAGCGACGTGTTTCCTTGCTCAGTTGTGCAGTCAGGTAGATCTACAACATGTAAGGAGAAAGTCTTAGAACCAATGTATACTGCTAATTAAATAATATTCAGAGAAATATCATGTGAACATCAGTGACACTGTTAAATACATGAGGAAGCAATCAATAATTTGAAAATTTACTGGTTAAAGCAGATATAATCAGAACTTGAATTACAATGTTCAAATTCAAATTCAAATTCAAATTCCTTTATTCACAAAAAGATCACAAAAGGTGACATGTGTTTCGTCAATAATTTCAAAAATCATAATCAGTCTAAAAACATATTCAAATGCAGATACAATAGTGAATCAAGAAAGTACTTATCTATAGGCTAATATTAAAATAGGATCACAACAGTCGGCACTTAGAGTGTTGTATACTCATTAAAACGCAAAAACTCCTACTGCAAATAGGCATTAGAAAAAAAATCATTTAATGAATAAATTGGGCCTTCATGGAGCATATCCAACAGTTTTCTCTTAAAAGCTCTAAGGTTCGGCGCTCTTCTTATTTCCAATGGTAAATGATTAAATATTTTTATGGGAGTAACATAGCAACTTTTAGCAGTGGCAGTTAATCGAAAATTCGGAAGCCGCAAATCATGGCCATTTCTAAGTGGATAGTTGTGGGGCATATGATCAACCAACTGATATGAGTGTATGCGCTTTCTAACGTACAATGCACATTGTAGAATAAAAATTGAGATGACTGTCAACAACTGAAGACTACAAAAAAGTGGTCGACAGGACTCTCTTGAACTTTTAAACAAGATAGTACGAATTATTTTCTTTTGTGCAACAAGCACCTCATCTACTCTCGTGCAGTTCCCCCAAACCACAACAGCGTAATTCAGCAGTGAATAGACATGGGCATAATAGTAAGATAACACAATTTTTCTATCAACTATGGCTCTCAATTTCCAAATAACAAAATTGTGAGTAGCAAGCTTGTTTAAAATGTGATCAATATGATATGACCAGCTCAGGCCACTGTCAATTATAACACCAAGGAATTTAGTGATACTTGTTTGATGTATCTCATTGTTTGCAACACTCAAACCTATATCAACTTCACAATTACTACGGGTACTAAACTGCATGACGTTCGTCTTATTAAGATTTAAAACAAGGTCATTATTCTGGCAGTAATCAAGCACCTGTTCAATGCACAACCCTGCCATCCTTTTAGCTTCCTCCAGAGAAACACTTGCAACCACAGAATTCATATCATCAGCATAGATTGTCTTTCTACCCATTGTGACTGACTGACCAACATTAGCAATATATGCAATAAATAATAAAGACCCAAACACACTGCCCTGAGGAACACCCTCAGTAACACATTCTAACTCCGACCGGTACTCCACTCCATCCACCGGCAGCACAACTCTCTGGTGCCTATCAGACATATAGGATACAAGCCATTTGTGTGGGATACTTCTTACACCAAACTCATGTAACTTTATTGCAAGAAGAGAACGATTAACTAGATCAAAAGCGCGGGAATAGTCGAAGAAAACACCCATTGTAACGTTTTTGGCATCCAAATTCTCAACAACTGTAGTAGTAAATGAAATAATAGCATCCGCAGTTGACCGGCCTTTTCGGAAACCATACTGGTTATCGGGAATAACATTAACTCTGTTCAGAAAACTACAGAGTCTCTCATAGAATGTTTTCTCATACACCTTAGAAAATCCTGTCAACAGTGAAATTGGCCTATAATTATCGATTCTGTGGACATTACCCTTTTTATGAATTGGTCGGACAATGCCCACCTTTAATTTACTGGGGAAAATTCCTTCTTGAAATGATTCGTTTATTAAGTGTGTCAGGATTGGTGTTATATATATATAACATATGTTATATGTTAAGTTGAACAAAAATTATAGATAACTACTGTTAGTCAAGATATCCTTTTCTTTACTTTAAAACATGAAATTCAAAAGAAAATATTGACTGAAATTTAAAATTCAAAAGAAATTATAGGAATAACCTTCCAAAACAGTGACTCTCGGTAAATCTCAATAAAAGATAACTTGAATTTGATAATAAATAGAAAAATAGAGGTACAACCTCTAATAACGAGTCTTATAACTCAAAATAAGTAATTGCTATTACTTTTTTATTTCGGCCCTTGGAACATAAACGAAAATTGAGCGTAATTACGCCTCAATTTAATTAAAGATAAAGATAAGATAATCACTATCTCGCATCGAGATAGAAATTTAGATAAAAGATAAAAAACCAGATAATTTTACATATGTGAGATTAACCTCTCATAAATGTAAAGAATGTCGGTACATCAGTGTTGAGACGAGACAGGGTGAGTGCTAATAATTATATACTTGATGTAACAAATAAAGGGAAAATTTAAGTAAATAAGCCTGAAAAGAAAAAAATATATATTAAAGAAGGCAATACTATGAGGGAACATTCGGAGAAATTCTACTGAAAATTCAATTTACTATCTTTGCAGGAATATATAGACTTTACTCCGAGAATTCCCCCAAATAATACTGTTCAATCTGAATAGGAATGCGTAAAATAATGTGCGTGACCACTGAACGATGAAATAATTACGTTCTTCGTAAATTTGGACTAAGCCTCTTTCAAATTACATGAATTTGATTAATGAAAGACGCAAATATTCACCAATAAATCGGTATTCTTACCCAACGGTCACGACAATAATTAAAAATTATTGAAGATATAAGCTAATAACAAATGGAATATAACAAAGCTAAATTCTTGCTTTAGTCGAATAAGACTAAACGAATCACAAACAAATATTAGTTATGCATTTAAAAATTAAAGGATTAGTTAAATATATTGCAAGACGAATTAAATATTTCAAGACTAAAAATCAGCACTCACCCGTCAAGCGTCTCGACACAAGATAAACGACCTAGCTTTCAAAATTTAAGACGTTCGACAAATTATGCTTGCCGCTGTATTATTGACTAATTTATATCATGTGATTACTACTATAAATCAGGCAGCGTTTAGCTATAGAAATACCCAATATCAAATATAGTAATATAGTAAATTAAACTCATGAATTGTAGGTATAAAATAGCGTACTGCACTCCCAAAATTGCTAACCACCCGAAATAAACCCCTTCGTGAATAGATGTCACTGGCAACTTAAATATTAAATATAGTAATCTATAGTGAAATAAATTCAAAAATGGTAGATACAAAATAGCGTACTAGTGCTTCTAAAATCGTTACTTGCACGAAATAAATCCATTGGTGAATAGATGTCACTAGCGATTCAAATATCGAATACCGAGAATCATTTGCAAATGAACCAAAGTTTTAGTGGAGCAGAATAAGCATATATTCCGTTACAACCCAGAGTTGTGCTCAACAGAAACACACCTCAGACGCAAGCTGCTCATCAACATACCATTCAGTTGCGAACACCTAGGACGTCGCTGTTGCGGGACTCGTATGTCTGGAGGACTGCCTCGTTCTGAAATGGACTTCCGAGTAACGTCTTTCCCGACTACTACAACCTATAACGCTTCAAGTACAACGCCCTCCGTACATGGAGCGCTCGTTGAGTGGTATGGGATTTTCCTTTTGTGTTTGTGCCGACCCTAAAAAAAGATGATGTTTCCTGAATATGGTTCGAAACTGCATGGTGTGATTTAAACTGTTCTCACATATAAGTTCAAGAAAAAAAAACTCTATTGGAGATTGTTTCTTGAGTTTGTAAATAAGAAATAATAAATACATTTCCCCGATATGATGTTTTCACGTTACTTGTGAAATGTTGATTTTTCCACATATAATATACCTTTCTAGTAATTCAAAGTAATGAGAGTATAGCAAACGCCGAGAAAATTAATTTGAATAAAGCATTTTTTTCCTCAAAATTAGGAACTATGTTCATGAATATCATGAAAAAATTTTAATAGTTCGTACAAAATACCTTGTATAGAATTTAATCGTAAATGAAAGCTGCATATTTCATCAAATTTTTCCCTATCAAACAATAACTAATGGTATTATTTATTGTTGACTTTTGACATTTAAACAAATAACACATGGTGATTGATTACACTGCGAGGGGTGACATCATGGGACCGCGTTGTTTTTAAAATAAAGTTTTGTGTTCTCGCCCTAAATATTCATTATCTTTGATGAGTCGCAATCAAGCTTTTATTGTGATTTACTTTTCACGAGAATTTCGGTTGGATTTTTGTTGATTTTGGTTCGAATACGTCGATAGTCAAAGAGAGCTACAATCCGCTAATCATATCATTTAACATTGAATAACGCAATGAGATATTAAAAATATTTTAAAAGGGCAACTCGATGAAATTTTACAGCGGCTTGAGGAATCTGAAGAAAATAAGGAAATGTCATGGTAAGATAAAGTCAAGGAAATAATATTGTCAAAGAGGATTTTGGGCGCTTCCCTGGTGCGTACTACTGAGTGGGATTACTGGCGGCGTTCCTCCTTGAGCATAATGTTTCCTACTTTTATGGGTTGTAAGAAACCTGGAGTCTTCCTGTAAGGTTGGCCTTTTCTCGCCTGGCATTGGGGGCATCCCTGAATGTATTTTTCTATGTCTTTGCTCATTCCTGTCCAAAAAAATCTGTTTTTTATTTTCCCTAGCGTTTTGAAAATTCCCAAATGACCTCCTGTAGGTGTTGCGTGTATCTGCCACATTATTTCTTTCCTCATGGATTTTGGTATGACTAAAACATTCTCCAATCCGTTATTGGTGTTGTTTACTTTATACAGGGTGTCATTTTGGAGTCTGAAATTTTTTGCCCTTCGCCTTATTCCTATTGATATGTCTGTGTTATTTGGGTCTGTAATTGCTAGCTTTAACTCTTTTAATTCTGGGTCCCTGTCCTGTAGTCTGGTTATCTCAGTGCTTCTTAATGCGAATGTTGGTAGTTCATCTTTCTTGTCTGGGTCATGTATTTCTGAAGGTAAAACCGGATTTCTGGACATGCAATCTGCGTCCTGGTGTGCTGTCCCTCTCTTGTATTCCACAGAATAGTCGAATTCCGCGAGTTTTAATGCCCATCTTGCTAGGCGTCTGTTACCTTCCTTTAGCTTGTCCATCCAGCACAGAGCGTGGTGATCTGATACGATATTTACTGGTTTCCCATATATTAAGTGTCTTAGGTAACTTAGAGCCCATACGGCTCCTAATAATTCTAGTTCGGTTATAGTATAGTTTTTTTCGCTTTTCGATAAACTCCTACTTATATATGCTATTGGATGTGCAATCTTTTCGTCGTCTTCTTGTAATAATACTGCCCCGATTCCGCAGGTCGCTGCATCTGTATGAAGTATGGTGCCTTTATTTGGGTTGAAGTGTTATAAAACTGGCGCTGTTGTCAATTTATGTTTTAAAATGTTAAATGCCTCCTCCTGTTCGGCTCCCCATTTAAATGTCTGATTTTTCCTTGTCATGTCATGCAGCGGTCTTGCTACCATTGCAAAGTTGTATATAAATTTTCTGTAGAAGTTGCAAAGTCCCAAAAAACTTTGGACGTCTTTTATTTTTTTAGGCCTTGGGAAATTATCTATGCATATCAGTTTAGCCTCATCCGGGAGTATACCTTTTTCGTTGACTTTAAATCCCAATATTTTTATCTCTTTTTTGAGATATTCATATTTGCTTGGCTTGTGAGTTAACCTTGCTTCGCGCAATCTGTCGAAGACTTTTCTTAGTTTTATTAAATGTTCTTCGAAGGATTTTGAAAAAATTATTATATCGTCTAGGTATATTAAAATTTCCTTCCATTTCATGTCG
Source organism: Pissodes strobi (assembly GCA_016904865.1). NCBI lineage: Eukaryota > Metazoa > Arthropoda > Insecta > Coleoptera > Curculionidae > Pissodes > Pissodes strobi. The sequence continues at coordinate 105,138 of MU183948.1, forward strand.
CTGAATACACGGTCTGCTAATTCCTGGAACGTCGCTGGAGCGTTGCATAACCCAAAGCTTAGTACGTTAAATTCGTATGATCCATGCCCTTGTGCTACGAATGCGGTGTATTGTTTTGAGTAATCCTTTATGGGTACCTGCCAATACCCAGAAAACATATCCAGTGTGCTAAACCACGTAGACTCGCCTAGGTAACTTAGTATGTCATCTATTTGTGGTAGGGGCCAAGTAGATTTTTTTGTTACTGAATTGAGCTTCCTGTAGTCGACGCAGAATCTGGTGCTGCCGTCTTCCTTTTTCACTAGTACTACTGGGCTTGCCCATGGTGAGTGACAAGGTCGAATCACTTCACTTTCTAGCATTTCCTGAATTTGTTTATCTATTATATCTCGTTCCTTTTGTGATACTCGGTAGGGACGACTTTTATGTGGTTTGTCATTTTCTACTTCTATAATATGTTCCGTTAAATTAGTTCTTCCCATGTGTTTTGGGGATTTATCAAACACGTCACTGTACTCCAGTAGCAGGCTTTCTAATTGTTTTCTGGCTTCGTAGTCTTTTTTCTAGATGGTGGTCTTCTAATGTCACGATTTCTTGTGGGTCCTCGTTGAGCGCCATACTCCATGATATTTCTTCTTTCTGTTTTTCCTCCAATATTGCTATAGTTGTTCCTTTGTAAATTTTTGCTGGAAAATTAGCCTTTGCGTGTATGGGTATAAACAATTTGTCTCCATCCGTGTAAATGTTTGATTCTATTGATAGTTGTTTTGTAGCCAACCAATCAATGTTATATTTGCACTCAAAAATATTGTAATGACCGTCCTTCTCCGTGTAATCCGGGATTTCTAACTCTATTGTTTTCGTTTCTCCTTTCTTAAATGTGTAATTATTGCTAGCTCTAATTTTGTAAGTGCTAGGAGTTTTCTCAATCATAAGATTCGTAAATGGCCCTGAATTTCTTAGTTTTTCTGTCCTACATATTATTATATCTATTTTTGCTTTGTTAAATATACAGTATAACATTTTTTTAAATTTGATCCAGTTTTGCAAGTCTATGCCCCAACCTTTTCTTGGTATAGCTATCGTTTTGTATGCTTTTTGTTTTGCAATATCTTTAAGTTTTGTTAGGCATTCGAATATTGTCTGGAACGTGGGCTTATCTTTCCTGTCTTTTCTGATATGTAAATAATAGGCGATTTTATGTTTGTTTTTTACGTAAGATACCGTCCCTTTTATTTTCTTTATATTCCGCCTTGCGTTTGGAAATTCTTGCTTTAGGAATGTTCTATAGTTGTACCTTGTGTTGTATTTTTCTGTTACTCCCCAAGCTGTTGGAGTGTCACTAGCAAGTCCTCGTATATCCTGTCCTGTTTCTATTATGCGTTTCTTTAGCTTAGCGAGCTTTATATTGTGATGATTGTTTTCGAAATTTTTAAACCTGTCTTGTTCTTGTTTTTTAGTTTTTTCTTCTTGTACTGTTGTTAGCCCTGCTGCTGCCTTATTTATTGACTCGTATTTTAACGGAATTTTGTACGTGTTTTGCAATACCAATTCTTTATTTTGGAGGTCTATGACGGCTCCATTTTGCTCCAAGAATTCCATGCCCAAAATTATAGGATAGGGGGCAGTTTTAATGACTTTTGCCTCTATTTGTAGATTTAATTTGGTTGTTATGTGTAATGAGGCTTTTACTTTGCTAAGAACTGGTATGCGGTGTCCTCCTGCTCCAATTAACACTGTGTTGCTAGGTTTATGAGTGAGGCCTGTAGTCCAATCTTTTTGGATGACGTTGTTTTGTGACCCTGTGTCTATCACCGCTGATATCTGCTTATTATTTAATGTACATGTGATGCATAGTATGCCCTTTTTATCTTTGTACCCCTTTGCTAGGATGGCTGGGGTTCCTAATTCTGCCATCCGCTGCCGTATCTCCTTTGACAAAGTGTCCCAATTTGCCGCAAACGTAGCATGTTTGAGGGTCGGGTCTATTTCTGTATTGTGGCTGATTATTACTTTTTCCACTATAGTGGTTTTGATTTACGCTATTAGGTTTATATCCCTGGGGACCTCTTGGGCCATTAGGCTGGTTGTGTGGTATTTCTTGCTGATATCTCGCTTGTTGCTGGAGCTGTCTGTAGCTGTCGCGTTGGTTGTTAGGCTGCCTGTTTACATGGAAGCTGTTCTGCGGTCTGAAATGATTCTGAGGGCGAACGTAACTGTTCTGGGGTCTGTAGCTGCTTCGCTGTTGATAGCCATTGTTGAATCTGGGAGGACTTCGGCTGGCTCTCTGCCTTGGGGCCTTGTCTATTGTTACTGCCAGGGCTTTTAGCGCATCTAAGTCCCGCGGTTGGGAGTTTGGCGGACTCGTTAGCCAATAGAAGTGATAATTGTTTTCTTCCGTTAGGCCTTCGCTGAAAATTTTTATGAATTCCTCTAAGTCCATATTAGTTTTGTACTCGTGATATAGTACTCTAAGTTCATAAAGATAATTTACTACTAGCTCGTTGTGATGTTGTTTTCTGTCTTCTACTTTCTTTTTTAAGGATGCATGAAAATTAATATCCTCGAATTCCCGTATAAAATCGGCATGTAGGTCGTCCCACCCATTGTTTTGGTTTGCAGTTGTATATTCCTCGAACCAGAGGTTGGCCGCTCCATCCAAAAATGTTCCAAAATATGCAATCTTTAACGCGTCATCCCATCCATTTGCAATTGCCGTCCTGTCATATGATTTAATGAAATCGTTGGCTTTGCATCTGCAAGGGTGGAATGTCGGTGGGCTTATAAATTGTGGTATTGCTGCTTTCTTCGCAGTTGCCAGTGCGTCATTTATTGTTACGTTTGCCATTTTCGTATTGCCTTTTGTTTGGAGTTTGGTGTTGTCCTGGGGATCTAAGCTACTGCTTAATATTCCTGTCGTCACCGTCTTTGTAGTTTCCTCGTTCTTTTGGCCGTTCTGTAGAATTTCCTGTGCTGGCTTTGCGAGTGAGATAAGTTTTATGTTTTCTACGTTTGCTATTGGAGATGATGGTGGAGATCGGTTTAGCTTTTTTGACGCTGCGAAGATAGCGTTTGGTTTAGCTGTGTTGCTATGGGGTAATAGGAGATCATCGACTGGCGTGTTGGATTGACTCTTAGAGCGTAGATAGTGTTTTTTATCTGACATTCGGCTAAAAGTGTGTTTGCGCGAGATTTAGTGCGAATGCCTTCGCCAAAATGTCCCGAAGATGGGTTGGCCCTGCTTCCAATGACTCATACAAGCAATTTGGACTCCAGATGACTTTCGAACAGACTGCTACTCACAATTACTTTGTTGATGAAAACCGAGATATGATTTAAAAAATTTTCTCAGATCTATGACGACTATTCCTTAAGAAGACAAAAAAATGCTCCCATGGGCCCCTACGGCGGTTTGCGAACAAGGATTAACTCGAGACTGACAAGTATTATTTTTCAAGTGAAACAGGGTCCTGGCTGGATAAATCCTGCTGAGTCCATGGTCCTTGGTCCTACGTACGGGGATCAAACGGCTGCCTCCACCACGTGTCATAGAAGCTTCTAAGAGGGACCGGACTCGATCTAGTGCGATTCCTTGAAATAATTTGCTAGTAACCTTGGAATGAATTTTACTTTTATTTTAGATTTTTAGGAGGCGCGGGCGTTTAATTTGTTTAATTTATGTTGGTATATGCTTTAATTAGGTTTCACTTTTATCTATGGTTCACTTTACTTTTTACTTTAAGTTTTACGTTACTTTTACACTTTACTTTTACACTGACATGACTATAGAGGAGGTTCGATCTTGGTTCCCATAGAAGCGTTTGGCCTTAATTAAAAGGGAACTACTTAACCAGAAAGTCAAGATCGGGAGGTTTGACCCTGGTCACCAGAAAAGCGTTTGGCCTTAATTAAAAGGGAACTACTTAACCAGATCATCAGGATCGGGAGGGTTTGAGCTTACAGGAGGAGCGTTTTGCCTTAATTAAAAGGGAACTACTCAACCAGATAAGTTGTCGTCTACTTGATTTGCCCGTTCTTTTATACTAAATTTTGTTGATATTTGACCGATTGTTTTTAAAACATGTTTAGATAATACTCATAATATTTGATCCTTCAATGTCAAGTATCAAGTTCAAACATAGTGTTCTTTTGTTATTACGCTTTCTAGTTTACAATATTTTTTTATTCTAAAGCCAATAGACCTGGAAAACTAATGTATGTAAGAAGCAATTTTTAAGAAAGTTTGTTATGAGCTGCTACGTTTTTTTACTTAATTTAGATACTGAAGTGAACACATCCATTTGCTTCTTGTATATCTTCTAAAATGTTGAAATTATCGATATAGGTTAAGTTATTATAAAAGATATCATTTATTTTTCTGAATAATAAATCCTTTCATATACGACTTAACATTTCAATCAAATCATAGTTTTTAAGTCTATTATCGTCATCATCAGCAGCATCAAGCGATCATTTGCATCCACTGCTGAACATAGGTCTCCTGCAGCTTTATACTTTTTTGTCTATTTTGTACTATCTCTATCCAGTTGGTTTGTATTCGTTTGATATCGTCGGCCCATCTGGTTTGTTGCCCAGTAAGCTTTCGTCGCTCGTTCTTGATGTTAATTGAGATTTTGGATCAGATCAGTCAAATTCATCTTTTGTATAGCCGCCGGGGCTGGTGCAGGTCCACTCTCGCTGTAAAGTTTTGCGGTAGAAGCTGTTCATTGCAAATAAGTAATATTTTAGAAGGAATTCAAGAAGTGTTTTACCTGTCTCGTTCCTTTCGTGAGTTCCCAACGCTACTTCTGTTTCTTTTTTCCTTTGCCCCAGTTTGGCATTAACGGGGCTTTAATGGACATATTGTAGTAAGTGTGTTGTTGCTGCATTGCGTTAATTATGTCCTCATAGAACATTTCCACTACATCGTCCGCGTGCGCTGTTGTAGGTGCGTATACTTGGATAATTTTTAACAAATATTTGATAGTCATCAAATACAATAATCAAAACATGGCTACATGAACGTAGGGGGTAAGCTATAGGAACCTGACAAGTTGGAAAAATTAATTAGCCGCTAGATACATATGTTCAAAAACCATTTTTGAACACGTCTTCAAATCTAACGATTTAATTTTTGTACAGTTTAACATTGCACGCCACTGTCCTCGCATTCCAAACAAATTAATACCTTGGCGATACTACTAACACATCTCTTGTTTACCACGTTTATCCACTGCGTCGGCAGGCTAGAAAGCTAAAAGTTAAGCGTCCTCAAAAGGCCTTCGACCAATCATAGCGCTTCGCGCTTTATCCGGGTTGTATTTCTAGCGCCATCTGTTGTAAACCACCTTTACTCATTTGGAGCCTGCCGCGCATCCTAAACTCATCTGACCAATCATAGCGTTTCCCGCTATACACCGGCGACCAAGTCGACCAATCACAGCGCATCCTACAGGATGGCCAGTTCACCCTAACTAAAATTCCCTATAATTCACATCTTTAATATTCAAATTTCATGAAAACTAATCAGCAGATTTCAACCGGATTTGTATTAAAATTCATAATATTAATTTAGACAATCGGTCATGTTAAGTTTTTACACAATATCTCTGTATTTACATTATTGCCCTTTCAATGCCCTAAGCGGTGCATCTTCTCCCACCAGAAGGGGCGGTAACAACTTCTTCAAGTTGCTCTAGTTCCCACGTTCTAGAATTCAGTATTGAGTAAGAAGTCGTGTTTTGAACCTCGACCATGTAAGTCGCAAAAGGCGCACCCCCCATTTCTAGCCGGCTGGCGCGAGCCGCCATGCCGGCAAGTTTTCACGTTTCGAGACCTCATATTCTCTCTAGTTCGTAACTCAAGTGATATAGTGATATCCTGCCACAGTCATTGTCACATCAAGCCCACAATAAGGTATTTATTGGCAAACTTAATGCCATTATTCTCCCGCCGAGCAATGGCGTCCCAATTGGTCTTATCCATGGGAGTTGTACAATCGAGCCCTGTCTCGAACCACACCGCACTCAATAGAGCCTAGTCTCTAAATCTCAAGTAAGTAAACGAATATGTTTACAATCACATTCTCACAAAACCTACAAAAAGGTGTTTCTCGGCATCTCATTGCCATTATGGAGACCGACTGATCTCTAGTACTAAGCCTACAAAAAGGCATTTTTCGGCATCTACTGCCATTATGGAGACCCACTGATCTCTAGTACTAAACCTACGAAAAGGTATATTTCGGCATCTACTGCCATTATGGAGACCCACTGATCTCTAGTACTAAACCTACAAAAAGGTATATTTCGGCATCTATTGCCAATTTGGAGACCCACTGATCTCTAACTCTCAAAGGCTGTGCCATGCGCTGCACAGTCCCTGATGGTATTTTCCATTGCATTTTCAACATTCTATATCACGAGTGTACCACTGGTTGCTACACTCTTGCCTTATTCTAATATAAGGATTACTCTGCACTAGCCTGCATACATACTCATGCCTTATTCTCATATAAGGATTAAACGGCACTAGTCTGCCAACATACTCAAGCTATCACAATGCTACATCCCATACGCGGATTTAAGCTTACCTATGCTACCTGCTTAGCATACTTACTAATCATTCATGCGTGCACCATTAAGCCGCATTCACAAGGCATTCATGTCATGCCAATATGCACTAACTGCATACCAGTCAAAACCACTACAATCCAGTCATTCATATTTTCAAGAAAGCGAACTACATTGTAAATAGAAGCTAGCCATAGATCTAGCTAGTGTTTTCCAAAGTGACTTTCCCCCAGTGTTAGAAGATAACCTCCTGAACATTGAACGTTTCTCGTCCATGGTGTTCATAGTGTACATACTAGCTTATAGGTGGACTCTAAGGTAATACTAATCCTGTTATTATCGCTTGTATATTGTTGTATTTTATATCAAGGCTAAATCAGCTAACATAGTTGATAAGTAGCTGTTCCGCAGGAACTCATAACAGACATTTAACTGTACATAGCTTCAAGTTTATGTTTATAACCATGTTTTAGCATAGTATTACAACTGTTTACGCAATGCTTTAGTTTTTAAGAGTATTATTTATGTCATGTTTTTCAAGGTCAAAATTTGCCTCGACTGATATTTTTCACATCGTAGCACTGACTACGTGCAATAATTCATTGTTTATATTTTGTATATTTATGAGCTTCTAGTTATTTTCAGGTAAAATAACTTATTAAAATATTCATATAATGCTAAAGCTTTTTGTTTTATTTACAAAATGACTTTAGAACTAGCCCTATGGTAAAATTTCAGTGCCCAAGAGCACATCTCTTTTTGTTCAGAAAATCGACCAAGATCGACTCTGAAGCAACATATATGCAGATAGTATATTCAAGGTGTCGGCAAAATATGGTGCCATACTTATGCAATGTAAGATGTTCAAAAATAATCCTAGATTATTATATAATCATATATTATATCCTGAGAGAACTACAGCCCTCAAATCAATATTCTGAAAACATTGAAATTCTGAAATCAAAATTTTGTTAAGGGAGTATTATTATTCAGGGAAATAAAAAAAAGATCTGTTATAACATTTTTGTGTATTGTTTTCTATATGGTTTTCCTTTAAATTATGAAAATTCGGATAAAAGAAAACATTGTCCAATTTATTTATATCTCCAAGGGCGTAAGAAGATGTCCTAGCTGTATGTCTATTCAATAGAACGAGCACTTATTTTCATGTAGCAAATCTATGCGTTAGATAAATTGATTGAGTTTTTCTACACCGCGAATGCTACGTCTTTGTCTATATTTTGTTACTTTCAATTTCAGAACGAGTCAGCCTACCAACATTATCAAACTACCAAAAGTTCAAGTCATTAACCAACATGATCAAAAATATTATTAAAAACCTATCCTTGTTGAATTAGTTATAATAGATTATTCTATTATTAATATTATTATTAACATATTTAGGTTAATAAATCTAACTTGAAAAAATTAAGCACACTCGCATCGATCGCACTGAGCATCTAAAATTTTCTGATAAGATTCCTTCCTGCTTTAAATTCCTCATTCATTTACAGGATGTTTGGACAATGCGCATCGCATAATTTAATTACATTATCCAGCTTCCTCCTTGACCTTTTACTTCTTCTTTGCGGTTGGTTAGTTGTTTCCATAATTCGGCTGTGAAAGAGCTCTTACCTTAATAAGGTCTAAATTATTTCTGTGTTCGGGACATTACCTTGTAAAACATTTTTGTTATTTTGTTAAGCTCTATTGTTCGAGCATCCTTTATTTATTTATCAGTTCTAAATGGCGTATGTGACCGCGCACCAGTGACACCCGTACCGAGAAGAAAAAGTGCAGGTGTCTGTCAGAAAAAAACTGTCAAGATCGCGTATCGTTGTCAATATAACAATATTATTTTTTAGTACAAATGTAATCAAATCAGTCTATTAAAACTCAAGTAAAAAAGCAATAATCGAATTATTTAGTATCAGTATTTCAATCAACAAGATTCAACATGGTCCTTCAGCCGAATGGGTTATAAACCTATGAAAAATACAGTGCAAGCTATTCAAGCAAGAATCGAGAAACAAGAATCAATAGAAGCTCTGTTGGTCATCGAGGTTAATGTAAGTCAGTTCCATATTAATCGATTTCCTACCCATTAAAGCATTTTCCTCCAAATTTTCTTTTCTTTAGATATTGGCTGCTCTTGGGCAATATTGTGGTTTTTGCTTGGTGTTGTTTAGAGATACCGTAAACATAAATGTCATAAATCGTATCGTAAACAATCGTTGTGTGGGTTTTGTTATCGTTTAGTCGTTTTCTTCGGATTATCATTACATTTTAATAACGAAAATGATTAATAACGAGAATGCAAGCGGCTCTGAGCCTACTGGCGATGTGATTTCACGAATTAAACAATTAAAAACCATAAGAGGACAGGTAAAAGGTACTCTTACGCGGTTCTCATCATTTGTAGATAATTTTACGGATGACAAAATAGTAAATCTAGAAATACGTTTAAAAAACGTGGAGAGCAATCTTTTAAGAATTTAATGAGGTACAGGGAGAACTAGAGTTGCTTGAGCCATCTAACATAAATAGTAAGGAGCGAGAAGCATTTGAAGATAAATATTATGAAGTAACGGGCTGTGCTACCGATATTATTCGAAAATTCTTCGATCAGAAAAATGTAGTAGCGAATGTAAATTCAATGCAAAATCAAACTATACCTACGAATGTTTCTTCCTCTACTCATAATAATGCTGCTTCGTTTAGTAAAAGCTTTCCTTCTATCGAATTAATGAAATTTTACGGGGAATATGACAAGTGGGATCAATTTCATGATTTATACGTTACCTTAGTACACAATGATACATCTATTGATAACATCCGTAAATTTTACTATCTTTTGGGGTCTTTAAAAGGCAGCGCAGCAAAGGTGCTAGAGTCAATAAGGGTAACCGAAGATAATTACGAACTTGCATGGAGTCTTTTAAAAGAGAGGTTTGAAAATAAAATCATGTCAAGACATTGTTTGACATTCCTAGCGTCTCTCGAGGGTATAGCCTTAGAAATTTTTTAGATGACTTTCAAAAAAGATACAGGGCATTAAAAATTTTACAGGAACCTGTCGAACAGTGGTCAACTTTATTAATTTATCTAATAACAACGAAGTTAGATTCAAGAACTATAAGTCATTGGGAAGAGCTTATTATTAATAAAAATTTAGGTTCTCCGGATATATCACATTTATTAAATTTTCTATCGGATAGATGCAAGTTGTTAGAAACTTCAGAAGTTCAATTAAAATCAAGCGAATTTTTGATACACAAAAATTCAGGGTACAAACAAAAGTAAACTGATAAAAATAAAGAAAAATATCAAGCATATTATACCGGGTCGTATCAAAAAGTCGATTATTTTAAGTGTCCTTTTTGTAACCAAAAGCATCGCATTTAAAACTGCGAGAAATTGCTAAACATGTCAATAGAATCAAGAACAAAAGAAATCGAAAAACTTAAATTATGTTTGAACTGTTTAAGGAAAAATCATATAACAGAAGATTGTGTTGCCCGAGGTTGTAAGGTTTGCTCAAAAAAGCATAATACCATTTTGCATATTGATTCAAATGAAAACAGTCTCAACAAGGAGCAAAACAATCCGTTAAACAACAGCAAACTTCCGCAGCGCGAAATTCGAGAATCGTCTTCTACCGGGGCAGTTTCAAAATCACGCCAAGTAACGGGTATATCTGTAAATTATACTCAGGAAGGTGATCCGGAAGTCTTATTATCGACCGCAACAGTACTCGTAAAGGCTAGTGATGGCATTTGGCACCATTGCCGTGCATTATTAGACTGCGGATCTCAAGCGAACTTTTTGACGACTAATTTTGTAAAAAGGTTGAAATTGTCAATGTCGGATATCGATATTCCAATTGTGGGAATAGGTAATGCTGAAAGTAAAATATCGCACCGGGTTTCAACTCAAATCAAATCAGGTAATAATGAATTTTGCTGTGAGCTTTCTCTTTTAGTTCTAGATTCATTAACTGAAAATTTGTCAAGTGTTTATTTTAAAAAATCAACGTTAAAAATACCGGAAAACATTATTTTAGCTGATCGTGGATTTAATTCTCCTGCACCAATAGACATGTTAATCGGTGTAAGCGTGTTTTATAATTTGTTGAAACCTGAACAAAAAAGATTAGGTACCGACTTACCAATTCTTCAAAATACCGTCCTGGGTTGGATAATTTCTGGACCCTTACCAATAAAGCAAAACGTTAATCGCATAAAATGCAATTTCACTTTAAGTTAGAAAAGCAATTGGAAAATTTTTGGCGCATTGAAGATTATCCCGCTAAGAAATTTTATACGTTGGAAGAAACTGAATGTGAGAGAATTTTTAGTGAAACGGTTAGTCGCGACTCGGACGGGAAATTTATCGTGTCATTACCAATTAAAGAAAATGAAGGGCCTATCGGAGATTCATTAAATAACGCATTAACACGTTTAAAATCAATGGAACGTAAATTTAGAAAAAATCCTGATTTTCGCGAGAAATACATAAGTTTTATGGACGAATACCAACGCTTGGGTCACATGCAAAAAATCGAACCGGAAAACCGGGAAAAATATATTTTATTTGCCTAGCAACGATAATAGTAGCACAACTTCCTTGCGTGTTGTTTTTGACGCATCGTGTCCATCGTCCAGCGGAGTGTCCTTAAATGATATTCTTATGATCGGACCAACTCTACAAGATGAGTTGGTTTCTATTTTAATTAGATTTCGTCAGCATAATGTCGTGTTAACCGCCGACGTCACTAAAATGTATCGACAGGTGAAAATATCAGCTAATCAAATAAATTTACAGCGTATCGTGTGGCGCGCGGATCCAAGCGATGACATATCGCACTATCAATTATTAACGGTGACATATGGTACTGGACCTGCCTCATTTCTCGCTATCCGTGCCTTACAGCAATCGGCCATCGAAAATAGCGAAAAATATTCTACTGCGAGTGATACAATTCTTAGAGATTTCTACGTGGATGATCTCATAACTGGCGCAGATACTGTCGAAGAAGCAAAAAAACTTAAATTTGATATAAATTCAATTTTAACAAAATACGGATTTTTTCTCAGGAAATGGTCTTCAAATAAAACCGAAGTTCTTGAAAATGAATATTCGACAGATCAGTACTACATCAGTGATGGAGATATCCATCGCGCATTGGGTATCGTGTGGCACTCCAAATCTGATCACTTAACATACTCAGTGCGTGATAATACCATGAGTAATATAAGCTTTACAAAAAGGGGTATATTATCAAAAATATCAACTATATTTGACCCCTTAGGTTTAATCGCACCATTTATTGTTCGCACCAAAGTTTTAATTCAAAAGTTATGGCAATGTAAACAGGGTTGGGATGAACGGATACCAACAAATATAGCATGTCAGTGGACTGAACTGTTACAAGAACTACCATCACTTAACAACCTAAAAATCGCACGTCAAACCATTAGTTCAAACGCGAAAAGTATAGAACTCCACATTTTTTGTGATTCATCTCAGATCGCGTATGGTAGTTGTGCATATTTAAGATCTATTGATCAAAATAAAGTGGTTTTCACTAATTTATTGTGCGCCAAATCAAGAGTCGCACCACTAAAAACTCTAACCATCCCGAGGTTAGAGCTCTGTAGTGCAGTTCTAGGGGTTCAATTATATAAGAAAATAGTAGAATCAATTAGCATAAAAATCGATAAGTTTTATTTTTGGAGTGATAGCACAATCGTTTTAAGCTGGCTTCAAATATCTCCAAGTAAACTTAAAATGTTTGTTGCAAGTCGAATTTCGGAAATTCAAACAAAAACTGACATAAATCAATGGCACCATGTGCCCTCCCAAAGTAATCCTGCGGACTTGCTATCGCGTGGTGTTAATGTTCACGACTTGGAAGCTTCGCGACTCTGGTGGGTTGGGCCGGAATGGCTTGCAAACGTGCATGTTGACACTTGGCCTGCCCTTGGAGCTACTACTAGCGAATTACCAGAATTAAAAACAAATGTTTCGATGCTAGCAACTGTAAAAAATGATCTAAATATTTTTGAACGATTTTCCACTTGGTATCATTTAAATCGAGCTATAGCTTTGTGTTTTAGATTTCATTATAATTGTAAAACTAAAAATCAGCGTTTGTTAGGAAATTTAACTTTGGAAGAGTTAAATAATGCAAAGCTTAGACTGTTAAAAATGGCGCAATCGGAAATGTATCCTAATGAAATATTATGCTCCACTCTTAAGAAACCACTACATGCAAAATCGAAACTATTATCTTTAAATCCTTTTATGGGTCCAGATGGGCTCTTAAGGGTTGGAGGACGTCTTGGTAAATCAAATCTAACATATGATAGTAAACATCAAATTATTTTGGCTTCTAAACATCCTTTAACCAGACTTTTAATCTTAAATGAGCACCATACACATTTACATGCAGGGACTTTATCGGTTTTAACTGCATTGCGAGAACAGTACTGGATTGTTCAAGGCCGCCGGGAAGTGCGAAATGTATTAAATCGTTGCATAACGTGTTTTAGAGTAAAGCCGAAAGCACTTGTTCGCCAAATGGGCAATTTGCCTTTCGATCGCATTAACCAAAACCGGCCATTTCTCATAGCAGGGGTAGACTTTGCCGGCCCGTTTCTAATTAAGGATGGTAAGCTCAAAAATCGTGCATTGGTTAAGTCATACTTATGTCTATTTATATGTTTTGTTACTAAGGCTGTACACCTCGAGGCTGCGACGGATTTAAGCACTGAAGGTTTCTTAAATGCCTTGAAAAGATTTGTGTCGCGTAGGGGTCTCTGTAAAACGATTTACAGTGATCATGGAACAAATTTTCAGGGAGCTAGCAATGATTTAAAAAGATTTTATAATGACATCCCTAAATTTATCGAAAATGAAGAGATATCTAATTTTCTTTTAAAGAACGCTATAGATTGGTCCTTTATAGCTCCTCGAGCTCCACACCATGGAGGATTATGGGAGGCTTCGATTAAGCGAGCGAAATTCCATATAACCCGCGCTATTGGAAAGAAACAAATTACATACGAGCAATTATACACATTATTTGCCCAGGTGGAGGCTGCTATCAATTCCTCTCCTATAACTCCTTTTTCGGAAGATCCTTCTGACCTCACATGCCTCACCCCAGGTCATTTTTTAATTGGGCAACCATTGTTGTCCCTTCCCCAAACTGACTTACTCAATATACCATCGAACAGACTGAACCACTATGAAGAGTTACAACAAATGTTTCAATCCTTCTGGAAGCGATGGTCTCGAGACTATTTGCTCGGCCTGCAGCAGCGTTCCAAATGGCAAGAGGCTACTAAGGATCCATTAAAGATTGGTTCATTGGTGTTGCTGATTGATGACAACCTGCCCCCTCTTTACTGGAGAATGGGACGGGTGTTACAACTTCACTCAGGAGATGATGGTATTTCGCGGGTGGCAACGTTAAAGACATGCAGTGGAGTCACAAAACGTGTTGTGCAGAAATTGTGCCTTTTACCCATTGACTATTAATTATTACTGTTTGAAAGACTTTAAGCTTTCAAAGGCCGCCGGTATGTTCGGGACATTACCCTGTAAAACATTTTTGTTATTTTGTTAAGCTCTATTGTTCGAGCATCCTTTATTTATTTATCAGTTCTAAATGGCGTATGTGACCGCGCACCAGTGACACCCGTACCGAGAAGAAAAAGTGCAGGTGTCAGAAAAAAACTGTCAAGATCGCGTATCGTTGTCAATATAACAATATTATTTTTTAGTACAAATGTAATCAAATCAGTCTATTAAAACTCAAGTAAAAAAGCAATAATCGAATTATTTAGTATCAGTATTTCAATCAACAAGATTCAACATTCTGTTTCGTGTTTAACATTATTGTCTTAGCAAGAATGCAATTTCCAGAAAATTTTTCTTTGCTAGTTGTTATATTCAGTTGTTAAGTGATTATTAAATTAACGTTTCTGATCCAAACATTTGATATGCAAGCGATGAAATGAGACTAATACTTTCAGTCCAGGTCTACCAGGCAAGTCCCAATTTATTCAGTGCTTATTTACTATATATGCATTGACGCTCGATACAACATACAATAGACTAGAAGGTCATCTCAGTCGGCACTTTTGATGTTGGGCTTACAAAATCGAGACGCCAGACTTTAGACCAGGCGAGACGGGGTGAAACGTGGCACGAGGCCTGAGCAGTTAACCAGCATTTCATCTGGTTCCGCGACGGGGCAAGGAGGGAAATACTGGAGGCGAGGCTTAGAGTGAATCTTCTAGTCTATTGTTAATGTTCGGTGCCCTCGCCTATGATTATCGCTCCGATCAAAGCATGGTACCTTGGAATATTTATGGCATGTCTTTTGTTAAAAACATATGCCAGTTCCTTCACAGGACTACTTTGAGAAAATTGCTGCTAATTTCTACAAAATTTGGAACTTCCCTAACTGCGTTGGGGCACTTGACGGAAAACACATCTGTCTACGATGCCCCAAAACTCTGGTTCAATGTTTTTTAACTACAAGGGATATTTATCCATAGTGTTTTAAGCTCTAGTAGACGCAAACTATAGGTTCAATCAATATCGATCAATATCGATGTTGGATGATACGGTAAACAAAGTGACGGCGCGGGCGGCGGTACATTTAAAGCTTCTGCATTATACAAAAAGCTCTCATAAGATAGACTCAATTTGCCGTCCACCACTCCCTGGTTCAAATTTAATAATGCCGTGCGTTGTAATAGCTGACGAAACTTCACCTAATACTAGGCCTAACCACTCTACCACTTTTCATGATGTGATGAACGACTAGGAATTCCATGAACGAGTAAATTATATGAATCAGAAATAGAGGAACGGTTTCCAAAATATAAATTACCCTGATTTTCACTCATATAAGAATCATTTTCAATTTCATTATCATTTCCATTTATTGCAGGTACCCTGTCATATTTAAATGGTTTAAATGTTCTTAAATCTATTTTACACTTTTTTAAATGTCTTCTATTTCTTACTACAATATTATTTCAATGATTTAATTTAATTTTATATGATCTAGGATTTGTTAAATCCTCAATGACTGTACCATCAAACCATGTTTTATAACTACGTGAATTGACTTTTTGGCTTTTACTATATCTCCTTATTCTAATTTACATTACTCTTTGTTCCTTTTATCACTAGGAGATTTTTCCTTTTGTGTATGTAGTTTTAATATATTTTTTTTCTCGTAGTGCTGTTCTTAGTCGTCTGCAAAAAGCAACTGAGCAGGACCTGGTAAATTTGAAGCTAACGATGTGTTTCGTAAATCAAGCAAACCAAAATAAAAATCACCTTTAGATAAAACCCACTTTTGTTTGAACATGCCTTTCATCTTGTCCATTACTTTGAGCATAATGCGGACTGCTTGTAATATGTCTAAATTGCTAATCTCTAGTAAAATATTAAAATTCTGTTGACGAAAAATAAGTTTGATTATCTGTTATTACATTTTCCACAACATCGTGCATAGAAAAATCTCTTCAAGAAAATATAGAAATCTCTGAGAGGTTATCTCTGCCACTTCAGCAAACTTGGAATAATAGTCTACAACAACCAAGGAATATCTGTTATTAAGACAGAATATATCCGCTCCAACGATTTTCCAAATGCGCAAAGGAACTGGCGTCAATGACCTCTGGTTCATGTTTCGTCACCATGCCTTTGTGATACGGTTCGCAGGGTGGAAAAGAAGAAATTGTGCATGATGGCGATTTCCAAATCAAAATACTCCGGAGGTAAAATAGCCTCCCATTTGGATGTCCGGGTGGAGGCTGACCCGGAGGGATCATCAGGCCTGAAAGTTGGGTTAGATAGAAAATAGACTGCGATTGGACATCTGCTACATAAGAGGCATCAACACAAATATTAATTAGATCCACCAGCACCTAACATCAAATACGCCTCATATTTCAGCTCTATCAGAAGCAAAAGGGAAATCAGGCACTACACATGTTCACTTGAATATACCGGGGTGTAACCTTTACTCCCGATTTCGACATAACTCTGGATTAGCTGATTTTTTTACGAGACGATTTGTGTTGTCATTGCCAAGGGACATAAGAATCTAGGGACGTCGATGTCATGTGGTTCAAATTAAGCACAGATCGAGCAACTAAATTCATTTGTTGCTTGTATAGATCACCTAGCAAACACCAATATAAACGGCTTTTCTCAAATCTTGGCAATCAAATTGATTTTCTGCAGATCAACTATCCAACGGCAAAATTTGTCAAAGTTGGAGACTTTGAGACTTCAACGTACATAACATTGACTGGTTGAAACACTCCATCAAAAACGACAATGAAGGACGAAGACTTTTGACTTACTCAGCTAGTTGACCAACCTACCAGGATCCCTGACCATCAAAAAGACTTTGCTAGCCTCCTGGATCTATTCTTAACATCTAATCCTGACCTTATCTCCGCAATCTGTGAACTTGATATCAAAAAAACAGGCGCCACAGGTACCCCGAAAGGTTTGGCACTGGAAATCTGCAAAGTGGCGTGATCTTCGCGAGTTTTATCTTTCTTTTCCTTGGAAATATGTCTGCTTTAGGAATCAAAATACCTCTGAATCTGCTGATGAGATAACTCAAGTTAGCTGGTATGGAAGCTTTTATCCCCCTTCTATAAGACGTATCTCAAACAGTAAACCATGGTTTGGGGAAAACTGCTCAAGAGCGGTCAATGCTAAAAGTGCCGTTTACCGCAAATGGCGCCGAGATCTGACAGCCGAAAATCGAAATATATGTAAGTGTAAGTGGGCCATTAACGAGAGCAAGGAGGGTTATAACGAGCAGAGCAAGAACAAGCTTCTCAACTGTCCTAACGGACCAAGATCAGTTGCCAAAGTTGTCAATCAGGGTTTCTCAAAGAGGTCCCACCACTGAACAAAAATTATGGCTCAATTGCGGAAATGGCCAAAGAAAATGCGAACATTCTTGCCGAAATGTTTGCATCAAATTCTACCTTATATCCTCAAGGAGTGACTACCTCAACTATTCCGAGAGTGAATTCATAAATGCCAGGTCCGGTATTTGGCCGACGCGAAGTGAAATGAATGCGCAAAAGCCTAGACACTAACAAGGCCAAAGGACCGGATGGCGTTCCCGTAATACTGTTTAAGAAATGTGCTGCTGAACTAACAGCTTCACTATGCAGGCTTTTCTACCTATCATACTGAACTGCATGCTTCCCTTCTAGCTGGAACTGCGCTCAGAAGCAAACAATCCCGAAGAAAGGTAAAAAACGATTCCAAATAACTACCGTCCAATTGCCTCAAATCATGGAGAAACTGATCAACCAACAGCTCTTAAAATATCTCGAATCGGCAAGCATCATAAGTGATCGTCAGTATGGCTTTCCGCAAGTACGGGAGATCTCCTGACTTTCGTGACCTACCTGTGAACCAAAGCAATCGAGAGCTACGGCGAATCTCGTGCAGTGGTTCTCGATACATCCTAAAGCATTTGATAGGGTCTGGTATGATAGATTATTAAGCAAATTGACAGCACAAGGACTACCACAAGCACTGCATGACATCTAATTTAAGTTTACGTGTCAGCCAAGGCATAGCTATTTTTAAGAAACCAATCTAAGATTCGGAAATTTGGTGGTCTCTACTAAAAAAAAGTTACAAGTATAATAATTTTCCATACGAGAACAAACCAGAAAATTGCAAAAATTTTCCAAAGTTTTCAATATTTTGCTTTTGATGCATTATAGGACATTTGACAGTTTATGATGATTAAGGGCAGTCGATTTTATAGCAGACTTCAAGGTAATAGTTCATTTTAAGCATATCGATCCTTATAGTTTTTGTGGTCAGTATGTATATAGATTTATTTGTCTGAAATCTCATTTGCAATGATTTGAAACCGGGAAAACGGGAGAGGATCGGAGGATTCGGACATTTTCGAAGCGAAAAGCAAAGGTTTCTGCCAGTTTCATGGGAGAAGTCGAGGTAAAATTTTACTTTAAACATCGAAGTCTATAGCATTTTTGATAAGCACATTCAAAATGTTAGCTACATGGCAATTATTCGGATTTTTTCTGCCATTTTTAAATTCTACCCATTATTTATATTATATCGCACACCATATTAAGCATTATTTATTAATTTTTGTTTGACTGATAGGTAAATGCTATTTCTTATACAGCTTCTGATGCTCTGTGGTGCGGTCTAAACCCAAACTTACCCATCGTTTTTTTATTGTCTAATATTTGTTTTCAACCCCTCTTGCTTAATCAAAAACAACAACTGATTTTAGAAGCTGGTTAACACGTAAGGTCTTCACCGTTTTTAATTTTGTTGTAGATGACGAATCTGACGAATTTACAATCCACATAGCGAGGTATAGGCCAGAAGAACTACACAAGTTAGCGTCTAAAACAAAATTTACGAAAAAAGAAATTCAACTAATTTACCGAGGATTTAAACAGGTACCATCACGTAATTGGCTTATAAATGTTGAATATTAAATTTTCTAGGGAAATGACAGTTTGCTCTCAATTTATAAAGGAAATTAAAACAGGCTTTCGCTCTGGAAATGTCTTTTATACGAATCAAAATAAAATAAATTTTAATATTCACAGTTTAGAGGTGATTTGAGTTATATTTGAGTATAATTTCAGGATGAGTTTGACAGTGCTGAAACTTCTAGAAAAGTAGTAAATTAATTTTCAAGTTAGCATTTAGAATCTGCATATTTCTGTTAAGACATCTGGTGAAATGTTATGAAGCTTTAAAGCTTTGTAATGTAGGCTTTGTTTCGTACAAAAAGCATTATGGTATAACGTAGCCAGTTTACCAACATTCACATCTAGAAAAAATCCTCATTCAAGAAACATGTTCTTAACCCGTGAGTAATACTACCCAAACATAGTAACACAAGTACTACTACGGGTCTCAGGGACCATTGCAAGAAATTGTTTTATAAGTTGGACACGAACTTGCTTCCAATGGTTTCTTACATAGGTCAACAGCTAAATGCAGTTTAGACATACCAATGCAGAACATTTCAGATAAATAGGACTTATATCTGTCTTTTGAACTAGGACAAAGTCCTCACCGTCGACGTTTCGACTTGGCAAGCTGTT
>MU183948.1:124888-145912 GCA_016904865.1 Pissodes strobi
TTGTTGAGTGCTCAACAATTTTTTTGAAAATATTTTCATTTTTGAATGCAGCGTTTTCCAGTGGAGACAACAAGAACCGCACACAAACCAGCAGCAAGAAGGAAAATCGTGCAAGGGACATTATAAATTTGAAAATATCTCTTTCAGTCTCGTCCATAGCCAATAATGATGGTTAGATTTGAAAAGTCCTTGGAGGTATAAAAGACCGACAAAACATGAATCTCACAACAATCTATGTTCTAGTGCGTACGTAGAAATGCTTGTCTGCAATTGTCCCTTAAAGTTATCTTTTTATTACCTTGTTTCATAACATGGCCTGGCGGACAATTATTTCTACGATATACTCCGTGAAAAATGGGTTCCTGGCTTCAAGAGGAGTTTTGAGCGGGTTTACTCTGGATGATCCTTGCATTCTCAGTTGAACCGTGATAATATTGTGGCGTGAGTGTTTGGTTAGCCCATTATAAGTTTTAGTTTTTCGATAACAGTATTTCATTTACTATTTCAATTGATATACACTAACATCCATGATCTGAGCGTTGTCTTCCGATCCATTTTCTTCCAGAACGTTGGTTTGTTTCTCACCAAAGCAGTCATAGGTTTTTCATCGTTCAAAGATCAATTACAATCAGGTAATACTTACAGAGTCATAGTCACTGGATATTTCTTCTTTCTCCTCTTCAGAATCACTTTTTTCGGCACAAAACTTCTTTCAATCCTGCACTTCTACCATCTTCAAAGCGCCCACGTTGTGAAGGACAACGGTAACGCTTTCAAACGAAGTTAAGTATCTTGGCATCGTTCTTGACCAGAAACTAACCTGGAACCCACACCTTGAAAGAACTATCATAAAAGCAACGGCAGATCTTTGGGCCTGTCGACGTCTCTTTGGTGAAACATGGGGCCTAAAACCTTCCATCATCTGGCGGTCCTATAACACTGATGTTAAGCCTATTATAACCTACGTCTGCTTAGTGTGGTGGGCAAAAACAAAGGAAATAACAACAAAGCGAAAGCTAACAAGATTACAAAGGATCGTTCGGCTGGGTATAACAGGGGCTGTGAAAACGTGCCCCGCAGCATCTCTAAACCCTACTTGACTTTCTTCTGCTGTACATACGCATAGAAAGGGAGGCCTGGACGAGTGCGTATTGAGTTATTCAGACACAGAAATTGAAGTCAGAAAACCTGACTGGTGACCTTAACTTCTGAAAGACATCCAGATAGAGGTGATGACCAAACCAACCGATACAATGGAAACAAAACTCCATTTTGATCGCTCCTTTGAAGTGGTAATTAAAGACCGCAATACTACAGGAGAAATACTAAAACAACTAGAGAGGGATCACTGGTCTGGTACATAGAGGATACCTTTGTGTACCAGATGGATCAAAGATGAAAGAAAGAGTGGGATCCGGAGTTTACGGATCTAGGTGTCGAATCTCTGCACATTTAGTAAACACTATCACAATCTTCCAAGCAGAACTAAATACTATCAATATAGCCATCTCTGAATGTGCTAGATAGTCAAGCAGAATCAACTCCCGGCTAGTGTGGGATTGTCGGATGGCTGCAGATCAATTGGCAAACAGAAACAGACTCACCCTAATGTGGGTACTAGGGCACTAGGGTGAGGAAAGCAACGAAGCCGCTGAATATCTCGTACGGACTTGTGCACCGACTGCCATTGCGGGCCTGAACTATTCTATAGCATCACTACAAGACACGTAATGAATGAACTCAGAAATTGGGAAAAGAAGGCGGAAAGAGGCACATTGGGCCAATGCACCTAGGCAGAGACAGGCCAAAAGACTCATCTCTCACTCACCTAACTACACAAAAAAGCTTCACAAGCTACAAATAAATTAGATTAATCTGGTCATAGACCTTCTCACTAGACATGGCCCCTGGAGGTACCACCTCAAGGAAATGGGGAAAACCACTGACGAACAATACGGGTTCTGCCTAACTAACCCAACTAACCCAAACTAACCCAAACTATGGCTGAAACGTTAGAGCATTTATTCTGCAAATGTCAGTGACTGACTGCCCTTGTGGCACCGGGAGATCTACAAAACTCAACCTTCGAAATATTCTGAGGCTCTCGAAGGAAATAGTAATTTTCGTGTAAAATAGAAGGGTATACACAAAAGATCAATTATTGTGGTTGACGTTTTGAAGGGCAAATCTTGCCCTACCTATCATACCATCTTCAATTGCCATCGCTTGAACTTCATTTTTACCTACTTCTCCATCATCAGAAAATGAATCATTATTTATAATATCTGGAAATTCTGCATTTGTTACCGGGATATTCTCTGACCTATCAGCTATTGTATCTGGAAGTAATGACAGCCCATCAAACTTATGAAAATATTCAAATTTTGTAAAAAAGCTATGAAGACATAACAAGTATTAAAAAAAGGCATTTTAACAAGCGGCGCACACTAGTCGAAATTATGAAAAACCTGGCAGTAATAAAAAAAATATTATTGCAAAATCCCCGATCTCAAATTACTTCCATGAATACCCCGACACTGGAGGCATATAGCTGCCTATGAAATTACTCTACCGAAAGCAATATGTGTCGTTTTGCAGGGTGTCAAAGTTGACAATTTTTAAGCTGTTTGATGCGTTTATGCGTTATGTTAAATGTGCACAGAGTTTTAGCGTGAAAAAAAAACTACATAAAAGTTTTGTGCAACATTATCTTAAGATGGAAAATACCTATCAAGATATATTTTCGTGAAATATTAGAAGCTATAAGATTAGGTTAAGATTTTAAAAAGATCTGTAATAATAAACAATGCATGTTTTTTTTGTTGTTTTCGAAATCCCACAATTTCAAAATTAGTTTTGTTTATGTTCTCCGCATATCTCTAGTTCAGCATATTTTTTTTATGTGCTTTACTCCCTTCATAGAACAAAAAAAAATAAAATGGTGGGTCCAAAATGGCATAATTTTTTTTTAAAGTAATTTGTCTGAAACTTAAAACTTTTTATTTTTTTTTAAATTTTAGTATGTGATAAATGACAAATAAGCCATGATAAAGCCAAAAATTAAGTTTGTTTGTTACTAAAGTGTCAATGTGTGCTTAATTTTTGGTTTTATCATGGCCTGTTTGTCATTTATCACATACCAAAAATTCAGAACTTTAACTGTCAATAACGCCTTAAGTATTGAGAATAGACTTATAGGGGCTAGATTTAAAAAAAAAATTATCCACCCTGTATACTATAAGATTTTTCATTTTGCTCTAAATGGGGCCAAAGACTACACTAAAAACCCTTTATTTCCATTTTTTTATAACAAAAAATAACAAAGTTAAAGGGGGCACATTATAAATGAACACACCCTGTACATACAATAAGATTTTATTTTAAAAAATATTCATCTTAATTTTTCTAAAGCATTGTTTCTAATTATAGGTATAATAAATTTTTGTCTATTCCATTGTCAATTAATTATTAAAATAAAATGTGTTACTTGATGTAGGCACCTAATACTTGCCAACTTCCCTTTTTAAAAACGAAATCCTTAAATCTATATGATAAAAAAAACCTTTTTACGCTCTTTTATTCAAAATAGTATCATATCACGCATTATGAGCATACAAAACGTGTTCATTTAATTTCTGCCAGGTTTTTTGTAATTTCGACCTGTGTGCGGCGTGACCACTCGTGCCTGCGGCAGGCGCGAGGCCCTTAGGGCCTCGTTTGTGTGAACTTCGGTGACACATTTTTCACCTCCCCCCCACATTTATCGTCTGGTCACATTTGTAGTTTGTCCAGCCATATTTATTGCCACGCTCGTATCCGTACCGTGGCCTATAATTAGAAAGCCCTTATAATTACAGTTACCAATCGCTAGTCTAATTTTACCGTGATAATTTTCTAATTGGTTGCCATGGTAACCGACTTGTCAACGTCAATCGTTAATTTTTTTTTAATCTTTACCTAAATACCAAGTATCAAATCTCTAAGTCGTACGATTGACGAATTATGACGATTTTTTACCATAGCAACCAATTTTTTAGTATCAAATTAGGCTTCATAAACAATCCTAAGTACCATACTATATCCGTTATTAGTGATGTACATATTGTTAATTGGTTGCTATGGTAACCATGTTGTCAATAAAAATGCTAACATACTTTCACCTCTACTTATACATTAATAAAACCAATTCTTGTCATCATAAATCGTTAACATTTCACCACCTTTACACTATACCAAATATTATATCTCTAAGTCGTACGCTTACAAAATTTTGACGATTTTTCCTCTTTTTTGGTTACCAGAGCGACCAACTTTTCAACATCAAATTCGATCAGTAAGACAACCCTTTATAAAACACTATATTTTCCGATATTGATCATTCAGAAATCTACACTATATTATTAATCAGTTGCCATGGTAACCAGATCTTCTTGTCATAAATTTTTAACATTTTTTTCTCCTTTACTCACATTCCAAATATTAAATCTTAAGATTATCGAATTATGACGATTTTTACTTTTTTTGGTTATCATAGCAACCAATTTTTTATTTTTAAATTAGGCTTCCTAAACAATTCTAAGTACCAACATCTAATTCTATCATTGAAACTACCCTTTATACAACATGACATTTTCTGATATTACCTAGAACTTATGAAATCTACACTCTATTATTAATCGGTTGTCACGGTAACCAAATCTTGCCATAAATTATTAACATTATTTCTATTTTACTCACATACCAAATATCAAGTCCCTTAGACGTAAGATTATCGATTTATTACGATTTTTTTTTGGTTACCACGGCAACCAAAATTTCAACGTCATATTCAATCAATAAGACGACCACATGGTCGTTGTTTATAGATACAACATGACATTTTACGACATTAATCCTTAAAAAATCTTCGCTGTATTATTAATCGGTTGCCATGGTAACCAATTCTTGTTAATATAAATCGTTAACATTTCATCACCTTAACTCATATATCCAATATCAAGTCTCTAAATTTTACCTAATTACCTAATTATGACCATTTTTTATTTTTTTGGTTACTATGGTAACCTAATTTGATATTGAAAAATTGGTTGCTATGGCAACCAATTTTTCAATATCAAATTTCCCCAGTAAAACGATCCTGTATATAACACAATTCTTTCCGATATTAATCCTTAAGGAATTTAGGCTATATTATTTTTCGGTTGCCATTGTACCCAATTCTACAAATCTTTAACATTTCATCACCCATATCCACATACCAAAGATCAAGTCTTCAAATCGTATAATTATTACTAAAATATATAAATTTAAATTTTTTTCTTAGCTGCCATAACAATCAATTTTTCAAGAATAACTAACACCCCTGTAGTATATGGACATCTTAATAATCGATTTCATCACATACACACAAACATACATACACACACACATACAGACAAAAAATTAAAAAAAAAAATTCGATTCCAAGTCGATAGGTATAAGTCCCAGAGCGATCCGACCTACCGTTATGAAGTTTTTATCCCGATTGGTCTCGCCATATACAGGGTGTCCCATAATTAATGGTACACAGTAAAACTGCAGATTCTTTGGGCAAAAATATTGAGATTTGGCCAAACTTAGCTTAGTTCAAAAGTTGATAATAACAGAGATACAGGGTGTTCAAATTAAAATTTTATTTTCGATTTTCCTAATTAATTTATTTTTGAACAAACATTTTTGAATACAATTTTGTAAGTGGGGGTTTTTTGAGGCGAGGAATTTGAATTTTTTGATAATTTTATTGTAGTTTGTAGAGGGCGCTCTCTGCGGCACTCTAATTACATAAAAACTGATGTAACTTTTTTGCGCCTTAGTGGATTTGCGTTTTTATTGAAAATATCACTTTTCCCATCATTTTTACCCAAAAAAGGTATACCTTGTAAATGTCGCTGCGAGCAACTGTTTTCCAGATTTTTGGATTTAAAGTGTCCAGTGCGCTTTGTAAAATGTTGTTCAGGGTTAGGCAAAAGTCTGGGAACGGCTAATTATCTCCGAGACAACAGGTGTGATTTTAACCAAGTTTGATACCTAGGAGTTATTACACCTGGCTAGTTTAAATATCGTATCTGCGTTTTTGTCAGATTTTCCTATTTCCTTGAGCGTGGGAAAACTTTGGCTTTTTAAATGAGACACCCTATAAAGTTTTTCATTTTTTAATTCTTTATCAAATTCTAAACATTTTCATGTATAAGGTCCAATATCTCTCTTCAACTGTTTTTGAAATATTGACAGTTGAAAATAGATCTTTATACACATTTGACAGGCTGTCACAAAAAGTCTAGTCTACTAAGAAATTAAACGGCCACTAATGAAAATACATAGGTATATATTTTAAATAACAGAAATAATTACATAAAAACAAAACTATCAATTCCAAAAAAAGAGATCTGTTTTTGATAATAATTGCTCAAAGTAGTTGCCGTTAACTTTAATGCATTTATTTACCCGCTTATTGAACGACCGCCTGATTTTAAATAAAAGGTGATCGTTTTGAAACGATTCCGCCGCATTCAGAATTCTTTGCCATAGTTGTTGCCGAGTATTGGTCGTCTCTTCACAAAAATCAAGGGGGTTGAAATCGGGACTTCGAAGAGGCCAAGGTGTTTGACTTCCACGACCAATCCAGCGGTTAGGAAATGTAGTATTTAAGTAGTCTCTGACAATTCTGGAAAAGTGTGCTGGGGCACCATCTTGCATGAAAAACATATTTCTTCTTAGCTCTAACGGAAGATCATCCAAACAGTCTGGCAGCTGATTTTGCAGAAAATTAAGATAGAGTTGTCCGTTTAAATTAGATTAGATAGGACCCAAGATGTAATTGTCAATAAGTCCAAGCAAACATTTATTTTAAATTCATGTTGAAAATGGCGTTCGGTTACTACGTGGGGATTTTCTAAATCCCACACATGTTTATTTCTAAAATTGAAGATGCCGGTTCGTGTGAAAATTGCTTCATCGCTGAATAAAACTTATAAAATAAGGACAACATTAAGGAAAAGAGGAATTTTTCAATAATTGACATGAATTTTCTCCGCAACGGTGCACTTTTGGAAAAAATGGTATTTGACTTTTATTTTTATCTTAATAGGAGCTTTATTTCTGTAGAAGGTTTTCCGATATTCCAAAGTTTTTGTTTTTTTAACCATCATTTTTGTATTTTTTAAATACCCTGTATAACTTATCCTTAATTTAGCATTGTCAAAATTAGTCTTTTTCCAAGCACCAACTTTTATCAAGAATAAAATTTTCTGTGAACTCAATAATAAAAAAGTTTCCTATGGAAATGTGAGTTAGCTCGTTTTTCCCCTGTACCCTTCAAATGTAAATGCAAAAATCTCGAAAACAGTTGCTCAGAGCGATATTTACAAGGTATACCTTTTTTACGTAAAAATGATGAGAAAAGTGATATCTTTAATGAAATCGTAAATACACTAAGGCACAAAAAAGTTACATTAGTTTTTATGGAATCAGAGTGCCGCAGAGAGCGCCCTCTACAATATACAATAAAATTATCAAAAAATTCAAATTCCTCGTCTCAAACAACCACTAATCACAAAATTGCATGCAAAAATAATGGTTCAAAAATAAGATAATTAGGAAAATCGAAAATAAAATTTTAATTTGGACACCCTGTATCTCGGTTATTATCAACTTTTGAACTAAACTAAGTTTGGCCAAATCTCAATATTTTTACCCAAAGAATCTGCAGTTTTACTGTGTACCATTAGTTATGGAACACCCTGTAGAAAGCCTATATTATGTCTTTGCCCCCACTGATTCTAACGGTATCACCCTCCTCCCATAAATTTGGAATATTTGGAAAACAAATAAATAATGGGGTCCCAGAAACTCCGGGTTATATTAATTAATTATTTAATTAATCATACCGAGAATCATGCTTAAAGTTTGCTTAGAATCATTTTTCTTCAAATTAAATTATGTTTTGGATTTAGCCTCGGAAAATGTTTGCTGCAATAATTTTATTGTGTGTTTTTTAATTGAACAAACGACAATGTCGCCACGGATGCTACAAAAACACAGCCCTGCAGGTTTATAAATATTTATGCATAAATCAAAGCTCTTCATCTGAAAACCCCTTTTCTTTAATAGAAGTATTTACTTCAGGTATATATTAGTTAATTCAAGTACACTAATCTTATTTTATAGTAGGGTGAACTGGTCCATAGTGGGACGGTTATTTTCAAAAATGTACAGCAGCGTTTGTAAATTATAATAAGCGTACCTATACATGAGTATAGATGTAAGGAAACAAACTAATAATAATTTCAAGTAATCATTTATTTGTAACAAATGTTATTCAACAAGTCCTACTATGGACCACTAGTCCCATTATGAACCACTGCATGGTTCATTGTGGGAATCATAGGCATGTAAAAATCGACCTCTCCTATTGGTCGATCCATTTCGCATTATGATATGTCTGCGTGATGCAATCGGTTTCTGTCAAGAGCTCTCGTGGTGTAGAGGTTTAGATCGTTGGGTCTCACTTGGAAAACGCGGGTTCGAACCCCGTTGCTTTTTTTATTTTTTTTTTGAAAGATTATGTTTCTAAACAGCTTTTTTTCTTGATTTTGGGTATGCCTTGGGTTAGATAGGGTTAGCACCTGGTTAGTTTCCTTTTCTTGAGCCCCCGTAGCGAGCGAAGCGAGCGGAGGGCCATGCGGATCGACCAATGGGAAATGCCGATTTTTATATAGTGCACTATTTGTGTAAAGGTTCTTATAATGCGAATCATAGTGGTCCATAGTGCAATTTAAAAAAAAAACACTTTTAGTCTATTTTAAATTGGAAAAAATTCACAGGGAACATAAACTGGCGAGCAGCCCTAGCTGTACTTCCACTAATGGAGGGAGGGGGCAGCTTTAGTAAAATATCTTCTGCTACTACGGTATCTTCATCGAGTTTTTTGGGGAAAACAAACTTGCCGGCCACAATTCTCTTCATAAAGGAGATATTATATTCATCTCCACTTATTTTAATAACCTGACCAACATAATGTTTAACAGTTTTCTTTGTCATGTATCATACAATCACACAGTCCTGCTCTTGAATAGACAAATCTTGATATTATGATGTGAAGCTTTCTAAATCGCTAGAATCGTTGCAAATTTCTTAGTTCGAACTAATGTCGTCATTAAAAAGTTGACGCTTAACTTTTTTAGCCTTCTGTTTTTTCTCTTTTGGAAGTGCTTTTTTAGCCAATCTTTCTTATGCTGTTCCTCTATGGCATCTTTTACCGGGGTATCTGTTATCATTGATGACTGTAGCTTCTTTCTGCTTTTCCTAAGGTTTTTCCTAGGAGCAGCTTTGGCATGTGGCCTGATTTGCTGAGGGATTATTATATTGGATGGGCCAGGAATTGGGCTGACACATCGTGGTTCTTTAACATCCTGATTAATTTCTACACCCTGATAATTTTCTACATCCTGATTATTTTCTACATTCTGATTATTTTCTACATCCTGAACATCTCCTACATCTTGAACATATTCCATATCCTGAACACCTTCATTAGGCTTATTTTCATTACCATTTTTATTTTCTTCGGGCCTATCGGTGACATAAGATGACTTAAAAATCACTCTCTGAAAAACTTTGGGAATTCAGGGGTGCTATGCCTGTTTTTTAAATCCGTTGAAAATGTTGACAGGAGTAGATGCTTTAGGGTAGGCGGTACCAACAACACTACAAACATCATAAATGGTCATAGGTATGGCAGGATGATTTAGCATCCAGTCATCAATTTTACTCCTTGATTATATAAGCTTTTAAATGGAAAGAAGTAGCTCACGTCCAGCGATTGTAATTTATGGCTGCAGTGGGGCAGCAATGTCAATAAAATAATCCCATTATCTTTACACATATTCAGCACACTAACATCGTTACGGCTCTCATGGTTGTCAAGAATTAATAGAATTGGGAACTCTTTAGTGCATCGCACATGTTTAATAAAGTGCTCTATATACTTCAAAAAAATTGTGTCCTGTCATCCAACCAGAGGGATAAGCTGCACCGCCTGATCCTAGAGGAGCTCTAGTGAGCATGGAAGGCTTAAATAGTTTCCTTGGAAATATAAAGAATGGAGGTACAAAAGTTCCATTAGCGCATATTGCGGTGCACATTGTTATTAATGTGCCTCGTTCAGCACTTTTGTTTTTGTTTAATGTTAGCAAGTACCTTGCCGGGTTTATGCACATTGGTGACACCAGTCTCATCACAATTGTACATTTGGCGCGGCTGGATATTATGTTTCGTTATCACTTTTCTCAAGCTGTTAAAAAATGTA
The DNA here is from genome assembly GCA_016904865.1 of Pissodes strobi. NCBI lineage: Eukaryota > Metazoa > Arthropoda > Insecta > Coleoptera > Curculionidae > Pissodes > Pissodes strobi. The sequence continues at coordinate 135,234 of MU183948.1, forward strand.
GCCACATTATGTTTGATGAAGCTGGTCCCCCTACCAAGGCTAGTTGCTTCTGGATTTCGAAGCAATAACATAAGGTGTCGTTTCCTTGTCCATCCATTCGACTCCAGCTCGTTTCTTCTCGTGCCAAGCTCAAGACACCATTTTAGTATTACTAATGGTATACTTGTAAGCTAATTCACGAGTATTTAATAATGTTAAGCCGTAGCACAGTTCACAAATGACCAAAATTTTATTAAAGTGGTAGAGCTAGGTATCAACTGAATACGACAATATTGAGGTTATGTATGTTTTAGATATTCATACCAAATCCTTGTTAAAAAGGATACACTTCGGCGGATTATTCGAAAAAATCTGAACATGGAAATTAAAATTTTCAGCTGATCACTTACCTGAATTTCCAAAATATCGAAAGGCACGGTACCAATAATTGAAAAACCAACAAGAGATTGAAAGGCGACACTGTTATGATAGCACACACACTGAAGCAGTCTACCACGACGATAAAATACCCAGGAGAGTGAAATTCCCACTATGGACCGCGTCCCACTATGGACCAGTTTACCTTATGTCTGACATGGTTTTTAGCTAATGCAAGGCGCACTTGTCCGTGTTCTCGGTTAAACTGAAGACTGTTATAACAGAAGTGGGAAATTGTAAGTGGAGTTACTAAATACTGACCTCTGCAATGCAAACCCACCACTAACATGTTAAAGCTGAGCTACGCCCAGCGGGCTATATATTATGCCAACACAATCTTAATAGCAACGATTTCAAGCATGGTGGTTATAATCAGGTTAAAAGCATCTTTAATATGAGGTATCACTCGACACCCCTTCCCATTAAAAATTTTGGGGGTAACTGTCACTCCTGTATAAGGGCTTAGGTTGAAGGTTTGGAAATAAAATAAAAAATTGTCTCCCTAAAATTGGAAATCGACAGGTCCGAGGGTTTTACCAGATCTTCACTTTGAATCCTGAAAATCGAGGTGCAAACTTTTTGTTGGCCTGTATTTACATAGTAAGTTTAAATTAAGCTAAATTTTGTCCGATTTGTTTTCTTTTAGACTTGGCATTTAGAAAACGGGTGCCGCAACATTTGTGTCACGCAAAAGACAATTTCATTTCAATATGAATGCTGCATGGGCGAGGCTCAAATTTTAAATCTTTGAGTTTCTCGAATTAAGTAAATCTTAATATCATTTATCGCGAAAACTGGCATATGTTACTTTAATCAAGAATTGGTACTCACATATCTTAACCTTAATATGAGATGTGCAAGCAAAGTCAATACAAACATTGAAATAGTTTTACTTCATTTAAATAGACATTGGTTTAATTCTAGTTGCTAATTATTTTTCATTTAGTCGTCTATGCATCAAATCAAAGCACCTGTTGTTTTCCGAGCTAGTTTTGACGAAAACTTTTTTCTCTCTGTTCCTGGCACAAGCGCAAGGTTTTGCGAGCCAATTTTGTCGGTTTTTTAGTTTGGATTTAAAAATGCATGATGCGTTCTAAAAACTTGAAATATGTTGCGATATTTTCGGATCAGGGAAGGTGTTCATGAAAAGCAGACTACACCCTGAAAAAATATTCTACAATTAAGAATATAAATATTCACTTAAGTATAGCACCAACTCATATATAGGCGCAACTATGGTTATAGTCATGTTAGCCATAAAATGTCAGCCACTAAACGACTCGGAAGAGCCCTTCGCCACGGAAGCCTATTATTTCTTACACGGCCAAAACTACTTACGGTTATACTTGGATAAACACTAATTCTTTTATAGAGTTATCAAGGAATATCCCAAGCCTTAGGTGGTACCAAATGCCTTTCCCATCAGGTACTGTTCATAAAATTAAATTTGAATTTGTACCATTTTCTTGTTATTTCTTTATGGCTTATGTCTTTGTGGATATTTTAATCTCTGAAGTACGTTAACGATATTTTGTACAGATATCAAGAAAAATCTTAGGAAGTCTCCAGTGGTGCCAGAACCAAAAACAAGGCCGTCAGAATCCATTTATAAAATTACAATAGAATTTTTTCCTTATTTTTTTTAAATTCGTCAAAGCTTATGTCCTTGTAGACACTTTAGTCATTGATATGCCATAAAGATATTTGGTACAGCTATGAAAGGATATCCTGAGAAGGGTCCAGTGATACCAAAATCAAAATCCTGTCTATCAGGCACTGTTCATGAATTTAAATTTAATTTTTTTCATTACTTTATGGATTACGTCCTTATGGACACTTTAATCTTTGATGTGCGTTGACGCTGTTTTATATGGCTTTCCTAAAAAATCTCCCATTATGCCAGAATTAAAATCCTGCCCGTCAGGAACTGTTATAAAATTAAATTTAAATTATTCTCATTTTTGTTTATTTCTTTATGGCTTTTGTTCCAGTGGACACAATTTTTTGTACAGCTGTCAAAGGATATTTCAAAAGTGCTCCAATGGCACCAGAATCAAAAGCCTGTCCATCAGAAACTGTCCGTAAAAATAAATTATTTAATTCTTTTATGTCTTAAGCCTTTGTGGCATTCCGCAATGGGCAGATTTTTGTAGGATCAAGTCCTTTTTTCCTCTTATCCAAGAGCCTTAAGCTTCAAAAAAACCACTATCCCACATGCCCTGCAGACAAAAACACACCCACGGAAAAAGACAACGTGGTATGTGAAACGATAATAGACAGATATCAAATATTCACGAGCTTATTTAACATATCCACGGCAAAATACAACGTGGTATGTGAAACGATAGTAGATAGATATCAGAGATTCACACGCTTAGCAGCGTTATTCCACCTACAGACTTTCCGATATAGAAAACTTGAAATAAAAATCAAATAACGCAAAAATAATGAAAATTGCAAGCCTACCTTCTCAAGTTTTCAACCTCTCGATTTGGTCGCCGGTACAAGATAGGTCTAAAATTCCTGTCCTACCTTTCCATCAGAATCACTTCTCAAAAAAAAATGCACAGACGCGCAGTCGTCACAAATGTTTCACCTTTTTCCACCGTACGAAGCGACCGATCTTTAAGCACAAAATATGAGCTGCATATTTGAAATTATTTAACAATTTTAAATAATATATTCTACTGCTGTATTTATGCAGATTCAACTCATAATATTAATTTTCATTTTATATTAACTAGATAATTGTTGACTGATATATTTAAAAGACAAAAATTAGTTTTAAATGAACTTGATGGGCAACATAAGAATTCAGTATTTATTAATATTTTCGTACTATTTAATGCGCAATTCAAAATAGGTTGAAGATGAAAAGTTATTTTTTCAAACCAAAAATACCGTAACAGACTTGGAAAAGTTTTAAAATTAATACTATGGAAAGTCCTTGAGCAGAAAAGTTTTTGGCTCTAGTAAAAGCTTAGGATATCCTTTGATAACTTTACAAAATATCGTTGACGCACACCCAACATTAAAGTATGCACAAGGACCATAAGTCATAAAGAAAATTGAGAAAAAAAATGCGGGAAATGAAAAATAATTTTATAGACAGTGGGGCATTGGTTACCATCCAAATCTCGAAATATCCTATGATAACCGTACAAAGTAAATATAAATTTATCAATGTATAGGTAATCTTATATTTTTCTGGTCGTGTACAGAATAATAGGCCCCCGCGGAGGACAGGAGCGCTCGACGTCGTTTTATAGCCGAGATTTTATGGATAACATAACTTTAACGCGAATTGATTATTATTATTTCAAGAATAGCGTTTGCTTACAGTAAATAAAATCCAATTATCCATGATCATCTTACTTAATTCATAATATGGGTATTCTTATATTCTATGCAAAAGTTCTCGAAATAAGAGGCAGGCAGTATAGATCACAGATTGTCATTTGGTCGATTGAAGAATATACAATTATACCACCCACATTTTCAAAAAGCCAGATCTCAAGCACAATTTAGTGTGGTTTAAGTAATAAATAAAAGATTTGAAGTAAATTTTAGGTTTAGGTTGAAATAAGATTATTAAACTTAAAGTAAGTAAATAAATACTTGAAATAAGAATATTTGTGAGAAAGATTTTTATAAATAATGCCATCGTTTGTGCTGTATGGTTTGATGTGTTGCGTGAGTTTTTCTATGCGTAACGTAAGTTATTTTATATGCTCTAAGAATATAGCGTTTCTTAGAACTTTTTGTATATTTCAGTGCGGGCCTAAGTCATAGTTCTTTTTGGGTATATTTTAATATAGTCTGCATACTTAGGTTAGGGTAAATGTCAATGTCTTGAATCTAGGACTGTTGTGCGAATGACAATTTTCCGAAAAACAGTTCTTCGAAGGACAGTTTTTCGAATGGACAATTATTCGAATGGATAATTATTCGAACGGATAGTTTTTCGAAAAGACAAATATTCCAAAGGGTCGTTTTTCGAAAATATTAAATTAGAGAAAACATAAAGATAATTTTAACGTAATTTATTAAAATTGTTTATTAATCATATTATTTACATATAATTATTAGGATTTTGCATGGCCCTCCGCTCGCTTCGCTCGCTACAGGGGCTCAATCAACAAGAACTAACCACGTGCTAACCAAAACTAACCCAAGGCTAACCCAAAATTAGGAAAAAATGGTAAATTAATACAAAATAATATATACAAAACATTTGTCGCGACCGATAGGAATCGAACCCGCAGCACCGGAATGACAGGCAAGAACGCTACCTTCTACACCACGCACCATGCAGAAATTTTGCTAAAACGGTAAAAGGGACTAACCCAAACTAAATTAAAGATTCGAAAAATGGTCCATTCGAAGAATTACACATTCGAAAAATTGTCGATTCGAAGAATTGTCTTTTCGAAGAAATGTCGTTCGAATAATTGTCATTCGAAAAACCATCCGGATTCACAATGTCTTATAGGTTCCATGGAGAGTGGGTGACGTGTCTTACAATTTGATTGTAAGTATACCTCAAACGAAAACACATGCGCATTATAATCATCGAGTTAAATGTAAATGCGGTAAGATTTTGTCTTTTGACATTTTTATTGTTTTTACCGAAGTGTCTTAGTTACAGACATAAATCAGTGCTATCTAAGCTTCAAAATCCTTTCGGCATCTAGTAAATGGGACAACTAACATCAAATTTAACCCGGCGAAGTTCCCGTAGGATACCGACACCGCGAGAATAAAGTCCTAACTATATCAAGTAAAATATAAGCTATAAGGTTTGTAAGTGGCGAGAGTGCTGTTATGGGTCTTAATTTCAAACCAATAGAAATACACGAAAGTGACAGTTAATGGGCGGAGCTAGATAAGTGAGGGAAAGCAGACCCTCACAAATCAGCAGTTGACATTTGGAAAGAAGGTTTTGTTGAAAATTCAAGGGAAGCTAGTGTTCGAAGTGTCCACAACCATCTGAACGAGGTACAACTTTTTGTGCAAGGTTCCAAGGAAGAAGCCTCCCTCATCTTTCCGAAACGAATCGAAGGAATGTTTGGCATTTGTTTGCAATACCTTGCCTGAAACGTTCAATAATTTAAGATTATATGATGGTCAGATGAATCCAAGGTAAATACATTCGATTCGGATGGTTTTCCATCCGTTTGATATTATGTCCACCAGATAATTGTTGTACGGGCGACGAAACAAGTAGAGCAAATTGCTTCAGCAGAAAGAGGAACTCTGACAACCGTCCTTTTATTCATTAGTGCTTCAGGGGAAACAATTCTGCCGGTATTTATATTCACCGCAGTTTATTTCAAAGATAACATGCTCAAGCGAGCTCCTGTTGGCCCCAAGATTATGGCGAATCCATCTGGTTGGATGACCAAAGAGACAGTTATTGAATTCGCGAAACATTTCATGAATCATATCCAACCAACCGGTGATATGAAAGCATTAATTTTCATGGACAATCTTACAGTTGATATGAATCTGCAAGTTGTTGATTTTGCAAGAGAAACAACATAATAATTAATGTCACTGTTTATGGCCCGTTTAAGGCAAAGTAATATTATTAGACATTACTTTTATTATTATTATATTAATAATGTTTCATTGGTAAGTACAAACTATCTATGAATAATTGGTTAACAGGCAATCCAGGGAAAAGCGTAACAATATCGAGGTTGCTGAGTTCGTGAAACCGGATTTTAGTGAGTCATTAAAATCAAAAACGGGGATATATCCATTCCAATTCCAACATCTTTACAGACGACGATTTTCTCTTTTCAAATATAACTGGCAGACCCGATCCCACGCTGTAATATAGCAGGATAATACACTACTCACAATCGAAATGCGACTTACGACATATTTTAGATCGCCCATCTACTTCTGCCGATCCAAACCGTCTTTCTACAAGCGATATTGTAAAAATATATATTACGACGAAAGGACGAGAAGAGTTAAGAATAGTCTCCCCGGAAATGTTAAGGCCAAATTCTACAGCACTTTTAAGAAAAAACTTAGAACTCATGGCCGAAAAAAGGGAAAATGTTCTATTATTGCAGACACACCTGAGAAAGGTGAGCTAATGAAAGCGGGAGAAGAAAGAAACTATAAAAGTTAGCACAAAGATATCAAGATTAAAAAAGTTACAATTGCTGATAAAAAAAAAAACGTTGGTTGGTCTAGTGACTCAAATACAAACGGTCACATCTCTCTGCATAATGAATCTTCACCTCCACTGGATCTTAAAGAATATTTGAGTCAAGTAGATGAAGAATATGATTTACTCAATAAAGAAGAGAAGAAAGATTCTTAGGAAAATAATTCTACGTGCGTAGCTTGTGGTGGTGAATATGGGCTGAGTAAATAAGAATGTATTCAGTGTCGTTTATGTAAGAAATGGGCCTACGAATCTTATGGTATAGTTGGAAATTTAAATTTTTCTTGCATGAAGTGTTTTTATTTTACCTGTTTTCATGATTTTTGTATCACTGTTCACTTCATGGGCATAGCTGTCCATAACAGCGGCAACATCCCATGGAATTGTTAATAATAATAATAATAATAATAATGTTTATTCAAGTAAAATATACAACCAAATATTAATACAAGAAAAGGAAAAAGAAAGAAGAATAAACATTGATAACTCGCTGAGGCATAACGCATGCCTGTGTGCGAGATAGATAGATGAGTGTGTGCATGTTGTTGCTTAAAATATCAACATATTTAATAATATATAATATATAAACAAATATGACACAGTAATACAGCAATAAAAAGTAAAACAAAGCGAACATATATCTTAACCATGAAAGTACATAGTTGGGTTGAGTTCTTATCAGGTGTTAGAGACATAATCGTGAATTATATACATAACCTGGAGTGAAAATCATAATCGTGTTGTGTGTGTGTTTTTTCTTTTTTACTTAAAGTTATTTTAAATACCTTAAATCAATTAGATCATTAAAAATATATCTGTTGTTAATTGCTATCCAGTTCTCTATGGAAGACTTGTAGCGTGGAAGCCTATCAATACTCTTAACACAATCAGGTAGCATATTGTATAGTCTTGGTGCAAAATAATTCGTACAGCGTTGGCCGGCTGTCTTAAAGCTCATTGTAGGGTATGTACATTTACCTCTAGTACTGTAATTATGTTGAGGCACAGACATTTGAATTTTTCCTTTAAAAATATTTACAAGAATGTTTTGGCAATATAACTGTCTCATGTCAAAAAATTTACTCTCGCTAAATAATGTATCGCTCGGATAAGTTATTGGTTTCTTGAATATAATCTTAATTATCCATTTTTGAATTGTGTTTAAATTCTTTAAGTGACAGTCAGCTACACCACCCCACCCAATAATTCCATAAGTAAGGTGTGATTGCACCAGAGACAAATATAAAGTTGTTAATTGTTTTTTATTTAAAAAGTCGCGCAAGTATTTAAATTTATGTAGTAGCCCTCTAAGTTTATTTGTAATGGTTTTGACTTGTAAGTCCCATTTAAGATGCCTATCTATGGTAATACCCAGGTACTTAATTGAGGATGCTTCGGGAATTTGGGTGTTATCATCTATATATATTGGCCCAAAATTTGGCAAATTATTCAAGTAAGAGGTAAATGGTAAATATTTTGTTTTCTCGATATTTAATGTTAATTTATTAAGTTGAAACCATCCTCTAACTGTTTTAAAATCGCCCTCAACCTCCATCTTCAATGCATTCCAGTCCTTTGACATGTAGGTTATGACAGTATCATCTGCGAAACTGATGATGTCTCCATTTGTGTTAAGTGTCATCAGGCTATTTACATAGAGGGTAAATAGGAGAGGTCCAAGCACCGTACCTTGTGGAACGCCATAAGTAACTGTTTTTGAATCACTCAAGACTCCATTAGTACTCACATTCTGTGTTCTATTTTTTAGATAGCTTTCTAGTATATTATATATCTTTCCTCGCAATCCATATGTATTTTATGTAATAAACTTATAATTGTTTTCCGGTATGATTAGCATTTATTTTTCCAGCTTTTTATGAAAAAGTGAATACACAACTTTATGCTTATATTATGATGAGACAATTTTAACCTATTTCCTTTAAACAATATTTCACAGCAAACAAATAGAATTGCCCATTTCAAAGAAACTATCCCCTTCTTTGGAAATTCCAACATCATAATGATCCAAAGACTTCTGCTAGAAAGGTGACCATCTTGCTACAGGCTAATCATGTCTTGTAGCCTAGACCTTAGCCCAATAGAAAATCGCTGGCCTATAGTTAAAAGGAATGTAGAGCCAAGAACTATTCAAAATTTCGACGAATTATTCAAGGATAAGCTTCGATCAGTTTTTCCCTAGAGACTTGTATGCCGACTATGTTCCATTAAGCATATACCAATAAACATGAGTGTCCGCGAGTGTGTTAAATTTTTAATGTTAGTTTTTGATCACCCTGTAGGTATTTATTTATTATAAAAATGCCAACACAGTCTACTAAAATAGATCCCCTTCTACAAGAAAACCAACTCCAATTAAATAATAAAGGCTTTCAATAGGTGAAATTGATAGTTATATTTAGACCTGCAAACGTCATTTTTGACATAAAATTCAAAATATGTCAAAAACGGTTAAACTTAGATAGAGAATATTATATATACAGGGTGGTCCTTAAGTAATGGGACACAGAGCAGCAGTAAATTATTCACTTCAAAACATAACGATTTAGCTCAATTTTTATAATCCGAAAATTTATATTAAGCCAGATACAGGGTGTCAAAGTTTTTTAGATATTGGCAAAAGTTTACGGAGCATTTGGTTAAAATTTGGTGTAGGGAGGTTTTTTGGGGCGAGAAATAACAATCTGGGCTCATTTTTCTTCTATCGAATAGAGGGCGCTACGAGCAGCACTTTTCTTACTTTTGAACTGCAATAACTTGTTGTCACTAGGTATAATAAGACTTATCACTCCTAATTAATCATCTTATGACTTTTTTACGTGAAAAAGGTACTCCTGTCAGATAACGCTAAAGTTGATAGTTTTCGAAATATTTGCTATTTTAATACTCAATGACCTGTCCGCAGGGGCGGCTTCTCAATAAGTGCGCCCGTGCGCGCGCACTGCCTTCGAAAGTAAACGGAAAAATAAAATCTTCCCTACATACAATTTAACATAAACTAACTATAATTTGCGAATTTACATATTTTTGAATCTCCACTGGCCGCAGAATACATTATTTATAAGAGCGAAATCGAGGCACGACGGCGACAATCAAAACGCAGAGCGTCCAACGGCGGCCTACGTCCGTAACCACACTGCCGTGCGCTAGTGTTCGGCGCTCTTGTTAAATGCATTTTCGTCATGCAAAACGGTCGGGAATGTTCGTAAAATCACGAGAAGTCAAGGCTCATCCGTGCGCTATTTAGATCCGCACTTTGTAGCTTAATTTAGTGATAATTTGCAATTCTTGCGTATATAGTATGGTGTCACAAGCTGATTTTTTCAGGGATGAAAGTACATGATAAGATAACCCTTATTTCCGAGGTAATACAAAATTAGACTCCACAAAAGGACACTATCATCAAAAATCGAGATATTGGTACGATCGTATAGAGGAAAAAATACTTATTTTTTGGTCCAATGCACAATAAGGTCTTTGTAGGAAGTATTTTTTGATAATTATTCAAAAAAAATCATATGCATTAGCCCATATGGCCGAAAAAAAATTTAAATGTAAATATCTCGGTTTCAACCGTGCAAAAATTTAATTAAAAAATAGTTGTTTTTAAATATAACACTCAATTAACAAAAAGGGAAGGCCTAAATGAAAAAAAAAATATTCTTTATAAAAGTTTCGCTTATGTCTTGACAAGGTAATAGAGAGAATCCCATATGTTTTGCTTATAAACTAACAATGGTATAACAATAAATAATGAGAGACGTCATGGGTTTACGCCCTAATTAAATATGTCCAGCCTCTTCGCCTTCAAGCTACGGCTGATGCAACACATTTATTATAAATCCTGAAAAATTCAGCTTGTGTGGAAAAAGTGTGAGGTAAATCGTTTTTTAGAGCGAATATTACATACTACTAATAAGTATTATTCTGTATTATACTCCAGTCGAGCCGTGAATTTATTTTTGTTTTCTTCGGTTCGTTGACGCTTGTTAATTAGCTGCATATAAACTCGAGAGTTTAGTGTACGTAATATTGTTTAGTGTTTTATATTTTTATTTAT
>MU183948.1:150912-167562 GCA_016904865.1 Pissodes strobi
GAGCTTTCGATAAGGCTAAAACGAAAACTATCTGTCAAGCCCTCCAGGCCAAGTGAACACCAGTTCATTTAGTCAAGTGGGTAAAAACGGCACTGAAAGACCGAAAGACCAGCGCCACGCTGGGAGAAGTTCGCGTCGAAGCCGGGGTAAGAGGGGGTTGCCCACAAGGCAGCTGTCTCTCATCACATTTGTGGTGCCTGGTGATGGACAGCCTCCTGAGAAGGTTAAATCTTGAGGGATTCTACACAAGCATATGCTGCCGACGGGCTAGTAATGACCACGGGTAAGTTCGTGAGAACGGTCTGCGAGCGTATGCAGTTGGCGTGTCGGATAGTTCAAGGTTGGTGTGAGGAAAATGGTCTCTCAGTAAACCCAGGGAAGACCGAACTCATTCCCTTCATAAGGAAACGAAATCTAACAGGTTTTATACATCCCATACTCTACCAGACGAGACTGAGCCTAAGTCAACAAGTTAGACAGTAAATTGACGTGGAAGGCACACGTTGAACAGGTGGTGAATAAGACAACCGCGATTAGGTGGCAACTAAGGAGAACGGTAGGTAGGAAGTGCGGTTTAAAACCTTACATCCTCCAGTGGCTGTACACTGCTGTGATAAGACCGAGGATTTCCTACGGATCCGTGGTCTGGTGGCCAGCGGTGGCCAGAGCCACTAAGGCCCAGAAACTGGCCAGACTGCAAAGGCTGGCTTGTTTGGGTATTACCGGAGCATTGAGAACAACTCCCGGAGCAGCACTGAACATCATCCTGGGGCTGCCGGACCTCCCGATCTGGATTGAGAGAGAGGCAATGGCGGCTCACAAAAGGATGATCGACAGTGGCCTATGGCGAACGGACTACACAGGGAAAGGCCATACGACTGTTGCCGCCAAAATGAGTAGGGATCTACCCATCATTGCGACCAAAGGCAATATTCCAGATGGCAGATTAAGACTGAGAAGGAATTTCCAAGTGGAATTTCCATCAAGGGAAGAGTGGCTGTCAGGCCAGGTACGTACGCCGAGCGGCGTACACACTGACGGCTCATGGATGGCTAATACACAGTCATCCGGAGCCGGTGTATACCTAGACAACACTAAATCAGGAGAAAGCACTTCGCTGGGGAGATATGCCACTGTTCTCCAGGCGGAGGTGTTTGCTATTTTGGAAGTAGCAACCAAGGCGGAAGTAACAGAAGGTGTAGAGAATATATATATTTACTCGGACAGTCAAGCCGCTCTCACGGCGATCCAAAGACCCAGGGCAAGCTGTAAGCTAGTTCAGGAATGTAGAGACGCCCTAGACAGATTGGCTGTGCGCAAGGAAGTAAGACTCAGATGGATTCGAGGGCACAGTGGCATCGAGGGCAACGAACGGGCCGACGAATTGGCAAGACAAGGCTCAATGAGCCACCTCGTTGGTCCAGAACCTGGTCTGGGCTTAGGTAAAAGGCAAATCTCTCAGGAACTAAATAACTGGGCCTGAAACAAGACAAAGCACAATTGGAGAGGAAAAGAAGGATGCAGACAAGCCAAGGAAATGATTCTAAATCCTGACTGATCCAGAGCAAGGCGACTGCAAAAAAAGAGCCTAAAGGACATCAGGAACTTGGTAGGTATTCTGACTGGGCATGGAAGCCTAAACAGACATCTGCACCTTATCGACGTGAGGGACAGCCCACTCTGCCTGAACTGCGGGACAGGGGAGGAGTCCTCATACCACTATATAGGAATTAGTAATAGGCGGAGTCGCCTAAGAAGGAAGATACTGCGAGCACCAACACTTGCTTGGGAAGATCTAAAGGATCTGGATTGGAAGGACGTCCTCACCTTTATCAAGGTCACGGGCCGTTTCAGTGCGGGCCGGGTGTTGGAAGTAGCCAGGTAGGGGAGGGCGGATCGGGGATCGTGAAAAGGGACTTATAGGCCTACTTACCGGGCTTCGGCCCCCCACCCTTACTACTACTACTACTACTACTACTCCATTTATCGATACTCCGCAGTCTACCCCTTCAAGTACTTTGTTAAAAATGTCTTCTGAGTATATGTAACGGAGATCGAATACAGCCTTGTCGTACTTCTTTTTGAATATTTATCATGTTGGAATATTCATTATTCACTTTGACCTTCGCTGATGACAGTATAGATTATTTATAATGCGTCGTTCTGCAGAGTCTATTCCTAGTTTCTCCAGAATGGTCATCAATTTACTGTGTTTCACTTTGTCGAATGCGTTTTCATAATCGATAAAGCAGGCGTAAGTATCTACATCAATATCACGTGCTCGTTGGATTAGCACTTGTACAAATAGCGCCTCTCTAGTCCCGAATCCTCCCCTGACCCCAAACTGACCATCGTCGCTAAGAAATTCTTCAATTTTTATGTATAGTCTTCGATGTATGATTTTAAGAAATAGTTTTAACATATGGCTCATTAAAGAGATTAATCGGTATTCATTGCATCTTTTAGCCTTACTACTTTTTGGGATTGGAATAAATGTTGATATTAACCAGTCTTTTGGTAATTCACCTGTTACATATATGTCATTGAATAAGTCCAGTATGGGTTCAAGGTGTTGTTCTTCTAGAAGTTTAATGAGCTCTACATGAACCTCATCAGGTCCAGGCGCCTTGTCATCTTTCATGCGGCGTAAAGCTAACAGTAGTTCCTCTTTAGTGATATGGGGTCCTATTTCAGCTGGTATATTTATGGAATTATCTCTGTGAAAGAGCTCTTCAATATGGTTTTCAAACGTTTTTATCTTTTCGTTTGAATCCCAAATTGCTAGTCCATCTTCATTTATTAATGTTGTCATGTAATTTTTCTTTATCATTCCTGCAGCCTCTTTAACTTTCTTGTGCATATTGAATGAACCGTATTTTTTTTGCTAATTCTTCAATCTCTGCACATTTCAAGTTTAACCACGACTCTCTTGCATCTTTTATTTTCTCTTTGATTATCTTGTTTATTTATCTGTATTTTATTTCATCTCTATTTTTGAACTGTCTTCTCTCCTCCATCAATTCTAATATTTCTGTTGTCATCCATATCTTTTTTTTTTGTTTTCTTTGCGGTTCCAGGTTTTTTTTTTGTAAGTGAGACAGTAGTATGTTTTATGTTGTTCCATTTGTCTTCTGCTGTTTGCTGGGAATTTGAAGGGATATTTGCAAATTGGTTGTTAATCTCTTGTTGTATTTTGTGTTTTAATTCTTCGGTTTTCAGTGTTTTTATGTCTGTTGTCTTCTTTATATTCTTCTTTCTCATCTTCTTCAATCGTAGTTGTATTTTTGCTGATAGTAGATTGTGGTCAGGCGAAATATCTGCACCAGGATATGTCTGTACTGATGATATTGAGTTGCGGAACCTTTTATTAATTGTGATGTAGTCTATTTGGTTTCTTATTGTGTCATTTATTGTGTCTCCTGGTGCTCTCTATGTGTACAGTCTTCTTGGTGGCAGTTTAAACTGTGTATTCATAATAGGAAGTTGGATCTCTTTACAAAACTGTACTAATTTTTCTCCTCTTTCGTTTCGAATGCCCAATCCGTAACTACCAACAATGATTTCATCTTTTCCCTTGCCGACTTTTGCATTGAAATCTCCTAGCAATAGGGTTATCTCTGATTGTTTGGTGTTTTTCAAAGCCGTTCGAACTCCTTCATAAAACAGTTCGATTTTCTCTTCGCTACTTTCTGCCGTCGGTGCATATGCTACTATTATGTTGAATGGACACGGTTGGTTGTTAATCTTCAGTAATGAGACTCGTAATCTTTTAACAGCTAATGATATTGGTATAAATGCTTTAAAGGAACTTACTATTTCTTGGCTCATAATAAATGCGGTTCCATTTCTGTGTTTTGGGGTGTCTTCTCCTGAGTAGTATATGCGAAAATTATCCATTTGGCACTCACCTGTACCCGGCCAGCGAACCTCTGTGCAAGCAAGTATATTCAATCTTTTCATTTCTTTCAGGATGTTTGCTGCTTTTCCTACTTGGAACATACTTTGCACATTCCATGTGCCGATGTGTAGTTTGCGGTTTCTTTTTCGGATTAGAATGCAGGAATTTCGCTTGTTAACGACCTGGAAGGCGCTACAGGTTTCTTGGTGCCCTTCCCTGCCGGATCTTGGACTCCGAATTCCATGATCAGTAAGTTTTCCATTCATCATCTCTGCCATCATGATTTTACTAGGAATGTCTTCTAGGACCTTTAGTGCACTGGTTTTCCTTTTGCCTTGTGCATTCCCAAGCCGTTGACTATTGTTAGACTAGATGATATTACACATTCATATTCTTTGCTAAAAGCAGTAAAACGAATATTGGTATCTTCTCCAACGCATTATCATTTTTAAGTTAACAAGCAATTCTGCTTCAACTTAAATGACATTCTTCATTTAAGACTCGGTATAAACAGTGGTGTTCCCATAAGTTATACTACGTATACGCCGTATACTATCAAGCATTTTTTTACACAAATGACATATACTCTCAACCAAGAGCCGCCACTGAACATAATAATGATACAGGAAGCGAAGGTCATCTTTTTATCCGAGCTGTCGCCGCGGCGCGGACATCGTTTGGGCCACACCTACTTCCTCCTATGTGGTTTGGGTTATAGATTGTAGATTTGCTAGGAAGTCGTTTCAGCTAGTTTCAGCCGCCCCTTTACAGATATTTTGTGCATGACTCTACAGCTTAATTTGTATCCAAGACACGTAGGCTTCTTCCAAACGAGGATATTTTCTTGATAGATATTTGACTCATTTCTTGAAGTGATAGCTGTACTCCTTAGAGGTACTTGGGCCTTTTGCAGAGTTGAGAGTTGGACATTGGCAGAGCAGATGTTCTGCGGTTTCAGTTGCATTATTGCAAAATCTGCATTGATCATCTTCTGTTCTGCCTATTGCATTTAGGAGGTATTTTGCCAGGCAATGTCCAGTGAGCAGTTCTAATACCTGCTCTGTTCATCTCTAAGAGCTATTCTACCCTTTTCGTGGAGATGGTGATAAACTTTTTCGCCTGTCTTAGTCCCGGAGTGTTTCTTCAGTTGGACGAGAGTTTTTTTTCATTTGTTTAGTTCTTCGGTGATGCGACTCTTCATAAATCCATAATATGGTGTTCCAGCTCCTTCCTTCCCAAGGCAGTCTGTTTTTTCGTTGTCCTCTTTGCGACTATGGCCAGAAACCTGGTTGCGTGTTGTTAGTTGCTTTAAGGTTTTCTTACATTGCCATACTTGCTTTGACACGCATTTGATAGCTTTTAGAGCTATTCGAGCCACCTGGCTGTTTGAAAATATGTAGATGTGTTTTAGTAAAAGTTCTTATGTAAGGCACTCTTCTGCACATATATTTATGACAAGCACCTCCGCTTGGAAAATGGTTATATATTTGCCTAGCGGTTTGAAAGCTTACAGTTTGGACCTGAAATGCCCAATCCTGCTCCTTTCGCTAGTTTTGAACCATCTGTGTACCTCAGCGATGCGTTATAGGCCTAAGGGAGTTGTTACTCTCCCATGATTGGCTGCAATCAATAACCACTGCGAATGGGACATCTAGGTCCAACATGATAGTCATTTAGTCACTTGGTTTGCTGACATTTTCGAGTTTTATTTCTTCAAAGAAGCGCAGGTGACCAGTCAAACCTCCAGGCTTGAATTAGCCTATTTGGAATAGCCGGTGTTGTTTGAGTTAGATTTTTTATTAAGATTCTATTTTGAAATAAGTTTGAAACGGGGCACACTCCTCAATTTTTTCTCTTCAAGTCAAGCTAAGAAAACTAAATATGGATGCTATTAGTGCTGGTCCATACGTATCCTCACAGAACGATCGCACTCTTGCTGCTCGTTGCGATCAGGATATTTTTATCAAAATCCCTAATTTGGTCTTCTTTGTGGACTAGTAAGCAGGTGACCGAGTTTCAGACAAAAAATCCATGATTGTGTTGCAAAGATGTAAGCTAGGATGTAAAGGGTGTGTATAAAGGCAAAACTCTGCATCCAATTTGAATCATGGTTGCTGGAAATTATAGGAAAACCAACTGGTTTCTTTGAGAACTAAAATCAAACAGCACTCAGAAAGCCAATCACACATAGTTGGGGAAATTTTCTTGAAGAAGGACGAAGCAAAAGTTTTGGATAAGATGTTCGAACATCTACCTGAAAAAGTAATAGATTCCAATGTTAGACTTTTTAATACAGTGTACCGTGTCACAAAAAATCATCGCCATTTCTTACAATTTGAAGAGCTTGTTGATCTTCAACAAATCAATGGATTAAATATGGGCTCTTCTTTACTTAGCAGAATAACTGTTGCGCGAATGGTTATTGTCATAGCAAAGAAGATACGCAAACGACTTATTTCATACCTTGTACAATCAAACTCAAAATTCACCATAATGGTTGATGAATCAATCAGTTTAAAGTGCACTCTTATAGCATACATCTCATCATATTTTGATGCAGAGGTTCCCATTATAGCATTCTTAGACTTAAGTGAGCTAGATGGACCAGATGCAGAAACTATTGAGGAAGCCCTGTGGTCCTGCTGGGAATATCAAAGTCGTCGCT
Source organism: Pissodes strobi (assembly GCA_016904865.1). Classification (NCBI taxonomy): domain Eukaryota; kingdom Metazoa; phylum Arthropoda; class Insecta; order Coleoptera; family Curculionidae; genus Pissodes; species Pissodes strobi. Next base: position 157,476 of record MU183948.1, read on the forward strand.
CTGAAAATTGGATTGCGTTTGCAAGCGAAGGTGCAAATGTGATGACGGGAAAGAAAGCTGAAATCGCTGCAAAGTTATGCGAAGAGATACCACACCTTTTTTTCTAGCACTATTTATTTCATCGCGTCGAACTTTCAGTAAACTGAAAGGATTGAACTGGTGTTTCCCATTTCCAAAGTTCATGAACAAATTCTGAGCATATTATCTTCAAAGCCCAAAGAACTCCATAGGTTTGCAAGAAGCTTGCATGGAGGTGAAGTGCAGAAAATAGGTCGCGTCTTGAATGTACGTTGGTCTGCAAACCGTTTCCGAACTGTAAAAGCTGAAATTCCAGAAACCTTCTAGTTATTTTTTGACCATCTCTATCGAGTAAGAACATTCAGGCACATAATCAGAGGCATAGCCACGGTGGGGCACTTCTCCCCCCCACCCCTGGCTCGAAGGAAATTTAAAAAAATAAAACATGCAAAAATGAAAATACCTAAAATAAAACAAATATTTAATAACCAACCCCGGGGCGGCGACTGCTGAGCCGTATTTCAAGTCGATACGACACGGCCTCCGAATTCAAGATTCCATGCTGCTTTTCATACTTGCTGGCTGGCCTTGAGTGAGATTCTTATTGACGCTGGCGCCGCTGGCTGAGATTTCGTTTTTCGGGGCAACACAGAGGAGCGATTTTCAGCATAATTAGTTGTATGACAAGGTCAGTTGTCCGATCCGCCTTCGCCCTTTGTCTGTTACCATCACAATTTTTTCAGGTGGGCCCCATAAGTTGGTAACAAGTGGCCTTACGACCTTTTTGTTTTTTTAACGATTTTAATGGCTTTTGTGTGAAAACTGGGAGTGGCACTCCAAACATTTTCGACGAATGGGCCTAAGGCGGGCATCGCCTTTCTATAATCAGGACACACTTTTCCAACTTTTCATTTGGTAACCCTATTTTGCCCGCCCGCGAAGCAAGAAAATAGAAATCCTGGCTATATGCCCAGGCACATAATGAATTACTGATAGTACACTCTCAAAAAAGTTGATGGGAACATCACTGGATATAAAATATCTATTTTTAACTTAATTGATATTTTGTAGACTCCGCCAAAATGTGCCGTTACTAACTAAATAAGAACCACCTAATCTGGTTTCAAGAAGTTTTCAAAATTGGTCCCGTTCCTTGGGATACCTTCTAAGTTCATTTTGAGAATTTAAAATTTGTTCCATTGTTTGAATGTATTTCCATGCGTGTCTTCTTCTTCTGCCAATACCATCTAAGTTCAAATCTATTATGAATACAGAACCTATGCTTAAACGGCTAGCTAATACCTATTATCTTTTTCTATTTATCTCATTAATCTGTTCTTACTTATCCATGTTCTCCCGGAAACGAATAAAATACCTTTTCATAAAATTCATATATATCTAAAGTGATTTCAGGTGCAGCCGCGGCATCGCCCTAAAACTTATTCGTTTTTAACATTTCCTTATTTTTGTAGATTTGGCAACAAGTCCTTAATCTTTGTCAAAAAACAATATCCAATCTATAGTGCTATTTTTCCAATATCTTAGTATATATCTGTAAACTGGAACTTTCCAGGTGAATTTTTCAAGTTTGTTGCCCCAATTAAAAAGATCATGGGTGTAGTGTTTGTAGTTCATCCTCAAAATAACTTGGTTCGTAACTTGTCGTTCTTGAGTTTCCAATGCTTTTTGCATTCACTTACATGCATTACATGTTTGTTGCATTTGGAGAACGTTCCACCGTTCCAATTTCTTCAATATTTCTTCGGCATCAGTTTTCTTTCTGTTTTTATTTTCTAAAAATAAATTTTAGCATACCATGAAGTAAGTAGCCTTGTATATATTTACAGAATTTACGGCAATTAGAGGCACGACATTTGATCGCGTCAACAATAGATCATGACGACAATTGGCATGATATGATATAGTATGGTAGAGGAGTCGCTGGGCAAGATTTGCCCTTCAACACGTCGACCACAATTGAATTTTGTGTATACCCTTCTATCTTACATGAAAATTCCTATCTCTTTCGAGAACCTCAGAATATTTCGAGGTTTGAACTTTTGTAGATATCCAGATGCAACAAGGGTATTTTCGAGATGCCTCAACCTTTGGCGAGTCAGTGCCTGGCATTCGCAGAGTACACCCTGACGTTTCAGCCATAGTTTGGCAGAATCTGCATTGTTCGTCAGTGGTTTTCCCCATTGTGTAGTTCGGCGATTGAGAAATGAGCCTTTTGGCCTGTCCCTGCCCAGGTGCATTGTGTCTCTTTCTGCTTTTTTTCTCAATTTCAGAGTTCATTCGTTACGTGCCCTCTAGTGATGCAACAGAATGGTTCAGGCCCGGCAAATGGCAGTCTGTGCACCACTCCGTGCGAGCTGGTCAGCGGCTTCGTTGCCTTCCACACTATCGTGCCCTGGTACTCACATTAGGGTGAGTATGTTTCTGTTTGCTAGTTGATCTGCAGCCATCCGACAAATCTAGACTGGCCGGGAGTTGATTCTGCTAGATGCTAGCGCTTTTAAAGCTACTTAACTATCTGATAGGATATAGATCTTTGCACTTCTTAGGCCTTTTTGGCACATTCAGAGATGGCTATATTAATAGCAGTTAGTTCTGCTTGAAAGAGTGTGGCAGTGTTTCCTAAAGGTGCAGAGATTCGACACCCAGGTCCGTAAACTCCGGATCCCACTTCTTCTTTCATCTTTGATCCATCTGTATACCAGACAAGTCATCCCCTCTCTAGTTGTTTTAGTATTTCCTCTGTAGTATTGCAGTCTTTAATTAGCACATCAAAACAGCGATCAAAATGATGTCTTGTTTCCATTGTTTCGGTTGGTTTGGTCATCGCCTCTATCGGGATGTCCTTAAGAATTTTAAGGTGAGCAGTCAGGTCTCCGGACTTCATTTTTTTGTGTCTGAGTGACTCTATACGCACTGGTCCCGGCGTCCTTTTCTATGCATATGTGCAGCGGAAGGAGGTCAAGTAGGGTTTCCAGAGCTGCTGTGGGGCATGTTTTCATAGCTGCTGTTATACTCAGACAGGCGAGCCCTTGTACTCTTGTTAGCTTTCGCTGAATTTGTTATTTCCTTTGTTTTTATCCACCACACTTAGCAGGCGTGGGTTATAATAGACTTTACAACAGTGTTATAGGAACACCAGATTATGAAGGGTTTTAAGCCCCATGTTTTACCAAAAAATCTTTGACAGGCCCAAAGCGCAGCCGTTGCTTTTTTGATCGTTTTTTCCAGGTGTGGGTTCCAGGTTAGATTCCGGTCAAGAACGATGCCAAGATACTTAACCTACTTTGAAAGCTCTACCGTTGCCCCTCCGAAAGTGGGTGCTTTAAGGTGCAGCTTCCTTCATTTTGTGAATGGGATCACTAAGGTTTTGCTTGGGTTGACATTTAGTCTTTCCTGCGTACACCATGTGCTGACAAAGTTGAGTGCAGTTTGCATACGTTTTGAGAGAACTAGGTCAACTACGTAATCTTAGACTTCAAGGCCTGCTTCAGTCAGTCTTATCAGTAGATCGTTAACAACCAGAGACCAATGCATGGGCGCCAAGACCCCTCCTTGTGGGCATCCCTTTATTACTTTGACTGTGACGGCTGTTTCTTCAATGGTCGGGGTGACTTCACGGCTGGTTAGCATGGATTTTTTCCATTGTGTAGTGGTAGGTTCCATACCTCTGCGAGTTGTGGCGCACTGAATGGATTCATGTGAGGTGTTTTCAAATTCACCCTCTATGCCTAGAAATGCACACAGTGCCACTTCTTTTTCAGTCAGTGCCATCTCTATATCGCGGACGAGGTTTTGAAGAGCATAGGTGGTAGATTTCGATGGTTGGAATGCAAATTGTTTTGCATGCAGTGGAGCATTGGAAAGGAACTTATTTCTGGCGTGCCTAACCATAATATTTTCCATCGTTTTAAGAGGGAAGGAGGTTAAGCTAATGAGACGCTAAGACTTTGGTTCCTCTTGTGTTCGTCGCCCTGTCTTCGGTATGAAAGCTACCTTAAGTTTCCTCCAGTTTTTGGGAATGTAGCCCAGTGCAAAGACGACAATTGGCTGCAACGTAAATATATCGCTGCGCACAGTAATCAATTTGGACATCGATATATTGCTAACATACCCTCAGTTAAGTAAGTGATGATTAAATTATTAACTTAGTTAGTTGGCTTTGAATTTATTTACGTAAAGTCAGCTGTTAAAATAACTAGTAGCGATTGGTAAGCTGATAATATTGAACTAAAATTCCTAGAACTAAAAAAGAACTTCTTATTCCAAGCTTTTTAAACTAGGAACGTTCAGCACACTTTTTCCTGGGTAGTGAATAAGACCGAGCCGTGACACTGAGTTATGTGACGCTCATTCGGGTAAAGTCGGTGGCAACTTCAGCCAAACGTGTGAGGGAAACCGTCAGCGCAGCGGTTTCAGTTACGATAAGCCTGTTGTTTCTTTCTTATTTTTCTCGAAAACGGCAGAGAGTGAAAATTTGGGATTTGGTACGGTTTTAGGCAACACGTAGATTTTCAAAATGTTTTAAACTAAATTGGCTTTGATAAGTCTTACCTATAGGGTGACAACTTAAAAAATTGATTATACTAGGTTTTTTTTTAATCATCATAACTTTTGCATTAATAATTATATGATTCTTTTTATTTAAACTATATATATGCCTTAAATAAAATGCTCCCAAATAAACTGATACTGTAGGTTGATTAGGTAGGGAGGCATGGTATTAGATTAAAAATCGAATATTAGGCACGTACGTATCATTTTTTTTTTATTGAGTGAGGATTTCTTATATGAATACAATTGCAACTTATAACTATACATAATATAGCTGGCAACCCTGTATCAGTTAAATGTGTGCACTAGTGGACAAAAGCAAAATTTTTATACGCTAAATGAAACTTTAAAATACAGTTCTATATATTCCAGTAAAGAAACTTATTTTGCTACATTAGGAATCGATATATTTTATCGTATTTAAATTTTTTCAAAAAAAAATGTTTGTTTGCAAGTATTAGACAGTTTTACATAAAAAGTATTAATTAGTTTGTGATTATACAATAAATCAGAACTTTCGTTTAAAATTAAAAAAAAAACGGTGTGCGCTTAGGACCACACGGTAGAAGCAAAAACACAAGAATTTTTGTGTTCTAAATTTTGATATTTCTAGCCAGAATTTAATTAAAATTCTATATCTCTCATAAAATTGACAGAAGCCGCTACTTATCGCTTAAAACTTGTTTAAATTTTCCTATCTTGGCCCATATCTAAATGAGATTTTAGGCAAATAAATCTACTTACTTACGATATAAATTATACGCATCGATATTCCAAAAGTAAAGTTTTACTTTGAAACCAGCCATAAGATCTACCAAAAATTGCTTTAAATAACCAAAAATATCCACATTTTCCAGTACTAACCTATTTTCCAACTTCAAACCGATTTCAATGAGATTTCAGGCAATTAAATATATAAATCTAGGTATTTCGACCTAAACGTCATGTTGAAATATTGGAAGATGTATATCTTCAAATTTCCAATAATGCAACAAAAGCAAACCGTCTATTCAAACTGGTTATTGCCACAATATTGAAAACTGGACATATTTTGCGATTATCTGTATGTTTCAATTTAATCTCGATTTTTGTCATATTTCTCGATACTACATTTTTTATGGAACTTTTTCATAGCAGAGATCAGGAGGTTTACGAATCTGGACCTTATTTCTTAAAAATTTGCTATGTGTCGGCTGGCACGCACGCTTAAAATCGATTTTCCAATCTAATCGAATAATTCAGCATTTTTAATCGGCTCGATGCAATTTTTTGGTATATTCTGCTCATACCCTCCCTTTTTATGTGTGATTGCTCCAGATTATTCGATTTTCCAGTAATAAAATAATAAGTGGCGACGAAAATTGAAATTAAACTAGCTCACCCTATATAAAAGATACCATTATTTTTAATGTGTCTTTCAATACAGTATTTGGCATAGATTCTCGTCAAGTAATCAGCTTTTCTTAAAAAGGATTTTTTTTATATAAGAAAAGAAATCTCTGATTTTTTTACCTATAAATCGATATTTTTACGGCAGTTACCGTATATCAAAGCGAAATTTTGGAAAATCGCAAATTTAACGTAAAAACTCGCAAACGAAAATCTGATGGCCAAAAACAATTTACCGTCGACGGTCCCCAAGTGTTGTCTAAAACCGTACCAAGTCCCAAATTTACACTCTCTGCCGTTTTCGAGAAAAATATGAAAGAAACAACAGGCTTATCGTAACTGAAACCGCTGCGCTGACGGTTTCCCTCTCACGTTTGGCTGAAGTTTCCACCGACTTTACCCGAATGAGCCTCACATAACTCAGTGTCACGGCTCAGTCTTATTCACTACCCAGGAAAAAGTGTGCTGAAAGTTCCTTTTAATAAGCTTGAAATAAGAAGTTCTTTTTAGTTCTAGGAATTTTAGTTCAATATTATCAGCTTATCAATCGCTACTAGTTATTTTAACAGCTGACTTTACATAAATAAATTCAAAGTCAACTAACCAAGTTAATAATAGTTTAATCATCACTTGCTTAACTGAGGGTATTTTAGTAATATATCGATACAAGAGTCTAGGGAGCCTACTAGCTTTTCGATTCGAAAGCTACGGACATGCGTAATTGCGAAACAAGAATAGGTATTATTATGGCTTTGCATGGGCCTCCGCTCGCTTCGCTCGCTACGGAGGCTCGATGAACAAGAACTAACTAAAACTAAGCCATGGCTTGCCCAAAATTAAGAAAAAAAATTAATTAATAAAAAACAAGCATCACCTTAAAAAAAAAGTTTACGAAAAATGCGTTGCCACCGAAGGGAATCGACCCCCGGCGTACAAATGACAGACAAAACGTCTAACTGCCACACCACCCAGGCGTTGAAAGCATTTCGCTAGACCGTAAAGACATCGATAATACCGATACCTTCGGCCATTACGCAAAAGTTAGTAGGTGCCCTAGACGCTTCTTATATCCAGGTTATCTACTGTATGGAAAAGCATTTGATTTTTTGAGCTTTGTCCAACTGACTTTAAAATTGATCACTGTGTGGCGTCAATAGGATGCGGCGATAATTATTATTTTATAATTTATGCATAATATGTTATCAATAATATTGTAATAAAAAAATAAAATTTTAAGTTATTTGGTAACATTTGGTGTGGCCGGTTATGGATATTATGTGGTATATGGATTAATATATGCATGCCCTTTTAATACTAATCCAACGTAAATAAGATAATGTGCGCTTCGAGTATTCCTTTTTTTATATCTTGCATAATTCAATTTACCAAAGCTGTTTAAGTTTTCAGTCTAATCAGAACCAACTCAAGCTATTCAAATCTGACCAAAAGTAATCTAATCTAATCAAAACTAACCTAACCTAAATCAGTTTAGCCAAAACTAACGTATACTAGCTTAATCTAAACTAAATTCACCTAGTTATAAAGGGTGTTTCTGAAATACACGACAACAATTTCGGAGGGTATTCTTAACATAAGGGTAAAAGGAAATTCACATAAACCTGGATACGAAAACGCTTCCTCAGGGAGCTAGAGCTTTTCGAAGATGGTTTCCATAAACTAGTTTTCGTTTTATAGCTCCCGAACTACCTCAGCTACCAGAATCGATTTTGGGAAATAAATTATTATCGGTAAGTACAATGATTATCGATTATTATTAGATTGCAATGGATAATGTAAACTACTTGGGTGAATTTAACCCCATTCTTGTGAGACTTTAACATCTTTATCATTTTGACATTAGATTAGGATTCTTCTATGACTTCTATAAAAATAGGTACCCTTCATTCATTTTTCTAAGCTCAACCGCTTTCGAGACAAAATAATCATGACAAAATGCAAAAAAATCAAGCCTTATATGAATGGTGTTAAATTTATCTAAGTACCTACCCCTGCCCAAATTTAATATTATTCAATACGAAATAGTTGTACTTACTGATAGTAATTTATATCTCAAAATTGCTGGTTCCGGAGATATAAAGCTATTTTTTATAGCATCATCTTCAAAGTTCTCTAGTTCTCTGAGGAAGGGTTTTCGGACGCGTATGTAGAAACTTTTTTACTTTTATGTCACGAATACATACCCAAATTTTTGCCGTATATTTTAGAAACACCCGTGTACACGTCCAATTATCATCATGGACGTCGAATTGTCATGCGCGTCCAATTATCGCGCGTTCAATGATCAGCGACCAATTGCCACGCGTCAAATTTCCTTAATCCATTTAATAGAAGAGTCTAGAGAGCCAGCGTCCACTTTGTCTCCCGAGCTTCCGCATGCTCAAAAAGAGAAAATTGAAAAGAATTAAGCAAGTCCGAGTTCGACGAAAATCAGCCGTCAGGGGATTTCGGTGATGAGACGACCGAATCTGGACATTAGAAAGTCGAGCCCCTAGGGGCAAGGCTGTGCGAAAGACAAAAGGCGATTTGAGGGCCGACGGGGTTGACGTTCGGCAAGGATGTTCGACGGGCGCTCCATAAACCGTTAAAAATATTTTGTAACCTAGGGGCTCCATTTAGGGGCCGGTATTTTACGACGTCCAAAATCATAGTTTTGGTCAATTTTGTTCGGCGGGCGGTCCTATACCACGAAAAAAACATTGTTGGGACCTAGGGGCTCATTTAGGAACCGAGGGGATTTGACGTCCGAATGGGTTCAAACGCGGGTTAGGGGGGTTATCGACGATGCCGACTTCAAATCTGACGTAAGCGGGAACCTACCGCGAATAGGTTCCGCGATAGGAGCCGGACCAGGCCGAATTTTGGTAATGGACGAACGAGACCCTCCAAAGAGCAACCTCACGCATTTGGCTTATAAAAAGTATTCTGCGTGATTTTCGATCCGACAAACCCATTTCCCGTAATCGGGCCCCATCGATTTCGAAAACGGAAAATCGCAATTTTGAACGACGCGACGTGTAGGATTTAAAAAAATTTAATTTTTGCGTTAATTACATGTAAATGGACCCTTTTAATCCATTCCGTCATGAAAACGAGTACTTAAAAAAAATCGAAAATTTCAGGGGTATATATGGCTTAAAAATCGAGATTTTCAGAAAATCGGCTATAATTCGAAAACGGTAACAGTTAGAGGTAAACTTTAAATAGGAAAAATATGGGTCTCGTCGGGTACTATAATATGTCGTATCCAGTTTGATTGTATGACGTTTCGTTTTTTTTTTTAATTGATCAAACGTGATTTTCATATTTTTGCCTTTGTCTCTGTAACGGAAAGAGGTATCTCAAATAGGTTTGCGCCAGTATTTGCGGCGTTTTAAGGTCCATCGAAAAGTCTTTTTAGTTTTTTGATAGGAGTTCATATAAGGTAAGTATTCGATAAAATGTAAAGTTCGTCTTCTATGTATTGTCTCGTCTTTAGGCAAGTCCGAGTTCGACGAAAATCAGCCGTCGGGGGTTTTCGGGGATGAGACGGCCGAATCTTTACACTAGAAAGTCGAGGCCCCTAGGGGTGAGGTTGTGCGAAAGAAAAAAAGGCGATTTGACGATATTTTGCGACGTCCAAAATCATAGTTAGATTTATTTGGGTTAAGGGCGGGTTAAGTGAGGGTTAAATTTGGGTTAGTTTGATTTAGTTTGCGTTAGTTTGCGTTAGTTTGGGTTAGTTTGGGTAGCGTGCTCGTCTCAATTCGCTTGTTTGGCTAGTTAAAGTTAGTTTCGATTATTTTTGCTTAATCTGGAATACGGAAGACTTGTCTTTACTTTGGTTATTTACGGTTAGTTTGGGTTAGTTTGCGTTAGTTTGGGTAAGTTTGGGTTAGTTTGGGGCCATGCGAAAAGTGAAATATTATTTATTGTAATACGTGCCCGTGCTTTGGATACACTTTTTACGAAATATTTTGCACGGAAGCTTGGGAGACAAAGTGGACGCTGGCTCTCTAGACTCTTGTCCATTTAATGGGACACAATATTTAGAATATCTTGATATTCTTACCCTGGAATTGATTGCCTTTGGCTCCACAAATGATTGAAT
>MU183949.1:0-121643 GCA_016904865.1 Pissodes strobi
TTATGCCTCTTACCAATACTTATTTTCTATTCTCAGGTATATTAAATATAATTAAATGAATTTAAGCCACATCAGTGATGTTTTAGTAAAATAATTGAAAGGGAGCATTTTAATAGTGGCTAAATTTATTCGCTTATTTTTTAATGACCTCGTATTTACAGCGTCAGACAATCAGAACTGGCACATTAAAAGAAAGTGACACTGGTATTAATTAGACACTGTGCATTTTTTTCAGTGTAGCAACTTTCCTGGAATATTTTTTTACTAGCCAGTCAACAATTATGGAATAATAAAATAATTTCAATCAGCGCTATTCTTGTCCGCAGTGAATATTTTAAATAAAATACGAAGTATGATAACACTAATTGTTTAATAGGATACTCTTTTAGTTATCGAATACTACAGCAATAAATGTTTCCCAATCTGCAGGCACTCGACGCCTCATCATTTAAATTAAACTTACTATCTAACTTCAGCACTGAATTGTTTTACTGAAATACTCACGAATTTCTTGCCATCCGGCAACGTTAAACGTTTCAATTATACAAGCAATCTACACATTATGCTTTAAGACTAAATTTACTGTCTAACTCGAGCACTGAAATGTTTCACTGAAATACCCATGAATTTCTTAACGTTAAATGTTTCAAATATACTAGTAATCTAGACATTATTCTTTAAGACTAAATTTACTGTCTAACTCGAGTACAGAAATGTTTTACTGAAAAACTAATGAAATTCTTGCCAACAGGCAACGATAAATGTTTTCAAATCTATCAGCACTTTACACATTGTGACTTAAAACTAAACTTACTGCCTATCGCTTACTGTTAACTCAGAACCTACCGTCGTTGCTTCCCTTGCTCGTGTTTTACCATCTTATCCCTCGACGAATGACGAAGATCCATCACGTTACTTTACTTTACTTTTCGAACCGTTGACATGAATTTACTTATTTACTTAGTTATTTCCACGAGCTCTTAAACTGAAAGGCACTACTTTCGGTTTTGGTCACAACTAAGACCATATTATCGACTAGAAAATTAAGATTTTATACTTTTTAACTAAATTTCGGCATAGCGGCCCGCTACCACTGGTATTTCTTATAAAATTTTGGATTTGGCCATAAGTACCTACTACAACTGAATATGAAACTAAGACTGCTTTTTCTTCAATAAGGTCAGCTTTTATAGCCGGATTTTGAAGCGTTTTGCCCCCCCAGAAAAATCCAGATACTCCGTACATCCAAAAAACGCGTGATGTTACGCAACTCTTTTCAAGGCGTGTTTTTCTCCCAGAAATACCTGGAATTTTGCCTGCGGCAATTAAAACATCGGCGATGACGCAAGACGCTTATTTTTCGCCGAAAACAGCTATTCGCATTTGAACTGGGTTTTTTCCACTCAGGACCAAATAAGGTCATTCAAATTGTTTTCCAAGACAAAGTTTCAAAGTCCGCTCGAGGTCTTCGACTTTGGTGACGGATTTTATTTGCAACGCCTATTGACCAATGGATTTCTTTTTATCAAGGTTTTTCGGGGGGAATCTGCATGAAATGCTTAACTAAGTGGGGAATAGTCCGCGCTTTAAACCGAGCCTAGTGAACTTTGAATTTTCTGCCGATTATTGGAATTATAGTCCAAGAGTAAGTGACTTTTCTATTATTGGCAAATGCTTGCATGATGACTGGTGTGCTCCTTTACTTCAACTCCCCAATTCAGATGTTGAAAATCTTGAGACGCGATTCGGGCCTTACTCAACAATTCCATTTTCAATTTATGATTTAACAAAATAAAATTATTATTTTATTTGATCGTTCTCTTGGTTGGTAGTATTAAATTTGTCTTCCCTACTATAATTGACCCACTTTTTGCTCATAACACTTGATCTGGGAAATCTGTGAAAAGTAACACCTGGCAGGCGATTTTTGTAAGTGTTATTGTACACTACACACATATTGCGGGCATTTCAATTCCGAAGATGCAAGCAAAAAATAATGTACCAATGAAAGAATAATTAATTGTTAGTTAGCTAATTCTTACGTCTCTATATGCAAACATCAAACAATACTTTTGTTTCACTTAATAATAAAAATCCCTTAAAATGGTAAAACTAGGCTCAAAAACGTCGACTTTATTTTACAAAGCAACGGTAACTAAAATGAGAGACTATTGACTAATAATAATAAAACTAGAGATAGGGAATTTCATCATGGTTGTACTAACGTCTAGCCGCTAACGGCAACTGGCTATCCCGGCGACTGTACCCAACGAATTCCTGTTGACTGTACCTAATGTAAATGACAAGAGTCTTGGTACACCGTAGTGGATTTCATTTTTTTATTGGAATATTGCGATATTCCGGCACCACGCATTTATATCATATGATTCCTATGAAACGTTGACTATTATTTTACTTCACGCATGAAACAGTGTTCCACATTATTACAATCAAACAAAACTAACCCAATTCAAATCCAAACGAACTCAAATTTTAAAAAAGGAATAAACATAACCTTAAAAAAATAAAAACATCTGTCGGCACTGACGGCAATCGAACTCGCGCTGTCCCATCACAAGATTCACAAGCGCAGCCATCTAACCACTAGACCACCAGGCTCTGGAAGCAATTGACAAAAAATTAGAAGCCTTGCGTGTCACAAAGTTATGTTTACTCCTTTTTTTTTTAATTTGAGTTAATTTGGGTTAGTTCTGTTTTATTGTAATAATGTGGAACACTGTTTCATCCGTGAAGCGACATTATAGTCAACGTTTCATAGGTATCATATTATAATATAAATTCATGAAGTGCCGGAATATCGCAATAACATGTCAATGAAGAAGGGTGAAATCCATTCCGCTGCACCCAGACGCTTATATGTAAATGTTAGCTAGAATAACTCCGTTAGGTTTTACCTTCAATTATCTGAACACACAAGCGTCTAGAGATCAGGCGATTAGACGATTGAGACGGACTGGTTTGTAACATTCATGAGCCGCTGAAGGTAACTGACTATCCATGGTATTATTATGGCTTTGCATGGCCCTCCGCTCGCTTCGCTCGCTACAGGGGCTCAAGAAGAGGAAACTAACCAAGTGCTAACCAAACCTAACCCAAAATTAAGAAAAAAAATGGTAAATTAATAAAAAACAACAAATAAAACATCTGTCGCGGCCGACGGGAATCGGACTCGTAGGGCCGGGTTGACAGGCAAGCACGCTACCCTCTACACCACCGAGGCGTTGCAGAAATCTTGCTATCTCATCATCTCACATTTATTTCCAAAATTTTAGTACATTATGACATATTCCTAATGATAATGATATGCTATGATTTTTTTCCCGCGCTTTGCTACACGTTAGACAACGCGTTTTCGGCGCGGGTTACAAGCACCTAAACGGGGCAAGGTGTGTGCCCTATCACAATAAAAGGGGATGTGATGCTGTTATTTTATTTATTAGCTTTCCTTGGGGCTCAACCCCTTCAAAACACCTACCAGTTAGTGTCAGCATTTGGCTGTAGTGTATGTTTGTAATGAAGTATTTTAGTTTTTATTGATAAAGTACTTAATGCAGGGAAAAGTTCTGCAAAAACCCTGCTTAGAATTGCTCATAGATGAGCGTACAATACGGAACGATACAAACAATTATATTTACAGCATGTACTATCCCAGAGGAGGGTTGAAGAGTAAAAATAAATATTTACATATGTACAAGTTGTTCAGATTTAGTGTCTAAATCTGGTTCCGGTGGCCAGGAATTGTAACATACCAGGAGCAAAGAGCGAGATTTATATTCGGCTGCGGTAAATAGGACGCATCCTTGGCGGTGTTGTGTATGGTGTATGTCTGTATTAATGATATAGTGCAATATTTGCAGTACCCTGTTGCACGCTTCACCTCCATGCTCCAGCCTGGTAGGTGAGTACGTGCCAGGTTGTGTTTGTGTCATTGTTTTAATAACACTCTCTATATTAAGTGCTTTATCTTGTTCTTTATGCATGGTTGTTGTCAGCTACCTATATTCAGCTGTGTATCTGTTTCTTTTCGCTCTCCGTCGGGTCAGCCGAGGGAGCAATGAAGCTGATTTAGGCGCGTTTCGCAGCTGTTCGGTTTAGTGTTGCTATTTTCATATGAAAGAGGGATGTGTGTAGGTGTTCTATATAATATTTACAATGGGAAAATTTTATATTCACGGTTTGAAAACTTGGTTAGGGTGGTCTGATTGGTTTAAAATAAACTGTCGAGTCTCTATATATAGGACCGTGCTTTGGCCGGCGCTCCGGGTCAAATCTCTCGTTGGCTATGTCCGCCGTCAGCGGTGATCCCCGTATTTCAGATTCAAAGAACCTACACGCTAGGCCGTCTATATGCTCGTTGACGAGTTCCATGCCCGCCCACGCGTGCAAGTCCTCTACTTTGGTTCTATCCCTTAGGGAGACCGAAAAGGCGGCTCTTAGGTAATTGTTCTATATTATTTGTACCTTTTTCAGGTGAGATTTGGCCGCGGAGCACCAGATAGGGGCACCATATAAAATTGCCGGTCTTATGATGGATCTGTAAATAATAAGTTTATTTTGGGGGCTTAAAAAGGATCTGGGCGATATGAGAATATTAAGGCTCTTTTTAATAGCGATATTTTTCTGAGTTATATGTTCTATATGCTTACTGAAATTTAGTTTCTTATCAAAAATTATCCCAAGATATTTGACTCTGTCTTTAGGTGTAATTTGTGCATTGTTTATTACGAGAGGTGTGATTTCGATGTTAGTCCGCTTGCGCGATAACACTATAAGCTCTGTTTTTCCAGCGTTTAGGGTAATCTTCCACTTCTCGTAATATTGTGTAAGTGTGTCAAGGTGTCGTGTAATGTTTGTTTTGGCCACTTGGGCGTTAGGATCTTGGGAATAAATTACTGTATCATCCGCATACAGGGCTTGACGGGTATTGGGATTTGAAGGAAAGTCAGCAATAAAATAACTGAAGAGTTGTGGTGATAGTACCGTTCCCTGTGGTACTCCGGCGTGGATGCGCCTGACTGACGATGTCTGCTTACACACTCGGGTTTCAAAGGTGCGCTCGGCAAGGTATGACTCAATCAGAGCTGCTAAATGCAGTGGCAGTCCATACTCCACATACAGTTTGAACAGCAGTCCATTGTGCCACACCTTGTCGAAAGCCTTTTCTATGTCGAGGAGCAACATCACGGTAGATTGCTTTTCATTGAAGCATTGGTAGACGTCAGCTGCGATTTTCGCGGCTAGCATGGTAGTGCCATGCTTTCCGCGAAAACCGAACTGCTCCTGCGGCAAAATGCGCAGCTCTTCCACCGCGCTGTTGATCCTCGGCAACAGAAGCTTTTCAGCGACCTTACCGAGTGTGTTTAGCAGCGAGATTGGCCTATATGAGGCCGGCGATTTCAGGTTTTTGTCTGCTTTAGGGAACAGCACTATGCACGCTTTCTTCTAGGCAGAGGGGAAGTGTTGCAGCCGAATAATTGCATTAATAATGTGCATATATTGGATTAAGGTTTTGTTAGGCATGTTTTTAAGTAGGATGTACGGAATATTATCCGGACCGGGAGCTTTATTTCTCGGAAGTTGGCAGAGAACTTTGCGGATTTCCGCCGGGGTCACTCTGAGTTTTTCGAGTGCTACAGGGGCGACAGGGTACTTTCGGTCTTTGAACCGATTGACTTGTTTCGTGATATTTACGTGCTCCAGTGTCGCGTTTGGTACCTCGCTGTAGACTCCCTCTAGGTAGTCCGCGAAGGCTTTCGCTTTCCCTAGATCGTCGATAATATCTAGGCCGTTATGTCTAAGCTCAGAGCTTTCAGCAGAGCCTCCGCGGACTCTCCTAGCGAGTTTCCACAGCGAACCGTCCCTCACACTGACACTGTTCACGTAATCAAGCCATTGCTTGTTTCGGTGTTCACGAATTTGTACCCTTATCGCCTCTGTGAGCTCTCTCACTCGGGCTGCCTCAATTTCTGTCCTGTTTCTCTGCCATCTGCGTCGAATTCTATTACGGAAAGAAATTAAATTTAGGATAGGTTCGGGAAGTATTTCTGTCCTTGGACGTATAATTGTCCTTGGACACATTGCATCACGGATGCGCTGGATATTTAATGTTAGATTGCTTACCTCATTTTCAAGTTCCTGGGTTGTATCTATTTGTCGGGGAATGACAGTTGCCTCACTTAGCCTCTCTCGGAACGCTCTCCAATCAAGATTCCTGTAAGAGATTACGGTGTCTTCCGTAGCTGGCGCTCTGCGATGCAGTGTAATCTTTATTGGAAAGTGGTCCGAGTTTAGCGTATCCATTTCCTGGAGCCTTGAAGCTCTTATCGCCCCCCGAGTAATAGCTACATCCAGGAACGAGGCGCTTCGGATGAACGTGGGATTTGTGGTTTTGTGAAAGGATATTTCCAGGTTATTCCCGATTATTCTCCTTAATAATCTACCCTTAGCATTGGTAACGCCGCCCCATTCTGCGTGGGTAGCATTTAGGTCACCAATGAGTAAGGATACCCTATTTTGCGGTAAAAAAGCAAGGATATCGGGTTCAGTGAGGCGGAAAGCCGGAGGGGCGTAGCCGCCGTTAATACGTAGGCCATCCGCAGTCTCTATACTGACATGTTCAATATTCGTACGGATGTTACGCACTCTCTTGTATCGGATTGACCTATGTATTAGACAGGCCACGCCGCCTCCAGCTCGATCAGGCCTATCATACCGCTCCAACCTGTAGTTTCGTATTTTTAATACGAAGTCTACGTTTATGTTGGTTTCAAGTAGGAAAATCACCTGAAAATTGGAAGAATACACAAAATTTCTGAACTCGCCCAATTTGGACCTAATTCCGTTACAATTCCAGCTTGGAATATTGTACATGGATACATTTATATATTAAAGTTGTTATATTCAAGTGTGAAGAAGCGTATCGAGGCTTGCATAATTTGTATGCGGTCGCCTCGACACGCTTCGAGCATATTTGCATACGCTTCAAGTGCTCTAAAAAGCTCATCAATATTTATAAGACTGTTGATTTTGGTTATAACATCATTTAATTTAGTTAAGTTGGTAGTTATGTTTGAAGGATTTGAATTTATATTTAAGTTAGGAATATTTTGTTGAAGTACAGCATCACTAACCTGTACAGTTTTGCTTTTATCTAATTGGTTGTCTCTTCTTTGGCTCCTTAGAGGGGGAAACTGCCCTTCGTATTCTTCTTCCCGTGCTTGAAGTGGGCCCTTGCTCGGGCCAGGGTCTCTTCGCTGACCCACGGCATTTCTGGATTCTTGTGGGTTCCTCCAGGCGGGATTTGTCGGTGGAGGCGCCGGCCTGTACACCTCTTTTGATTTGTTGGTCTGTGGTTTTAGCAGATTTAACGGGACATTCCTCGTTGATTGACCTATGTGGCCCTGCACAGTTGGCGCACTTTACATTGTCGTTTTTGCATTCCGTTATATCGTGGGCCATTGCACATTTGCTGCAGGCGACTTGTCTGTTGCAGTATGTTCTAACGTGACCATACTGCTGACACTTTTTGCATTGCATTACCGGGCGTCCTGCCCTTCTGTTTTCCCAGCTGACTCTGACTGACATAATCGTTTTACAGTCCTGGTTTAGTTTCTTGACGGTATGTGATGCTTCTAGGATGACCAGGTACATTGGCCACCTAGTTTTCTTCATTTCGAATATATTCCTCACTGGTAGGCGGTATTCATCTTTCAAGGCTTCGGCTATTTCTTCAGGCTTTACATCCCCGTCTAGCCCCTTCAGTACACTTCAGTGGACTCGGCATAAGTGTGATATTCCGCATGTTCATGATTTAGCATACGTTTTAAGGTATGCAGATCGTTAAGTGTAGAACAGTATACAATTACTGAATTTTTTGTAAATTTCAGTTCGTAATTTTCAATGTGGAGGTTTTTAAGATCACTCCTGAGTTGTCTGTGATCGTTCGGCCTACCTTTTATAACCACCGGGGGCGGTGGAGTGGGTTTTTGTTTAGGGGTCGCTCTTGGTTTTTTGGCTGCTCTTGCTCTAGTGTTAATAGCCTTGGACGCCGAAGAGGACGCAATACTGACATTATCGTCCTCTGTGACCATATCTTCAAGTGGTTGGAAGCTATTGCTTGTTTCAAGGGGTGGTTGCTGCCCAATGTCCAGCGTGGCCACTCTGAAGTTTCGTTTAAATGGTAGCTGCTTAAACGGAACCTTAAATATGTCTTTCTGTGATTCTTGTTGCAGTGTTTGTGTGTTGGAGTCTCTTTGTGGGGAGGGTGGGTTGCCTAGTCCTGGTTTTTCAGGTGGCTCGTTTTGAGTGATCACTGGCGATGTGTCTCTTGATTTGGCTGTGTATGGCTGTTTGCTACTAGTGGTCTGAGGTTTTTTACTACTTGTTTCCGCACTTAGTAGTGAAGAAGGGCTGGCCTTCTTTTTACCAGTGTCTATTTTTGACCGTATCGGTTTTTTAATTCCAATCGGGTGGGCGTCTTTCAGGTGCTGTCTTACCCTGGTAACTATCTTCCAGAGATCAGCTCCGCTGAGCTCTTCTGGGTTTACTTTCTGTAAAGCCTCTACGTTTATTTTACATGTCAGGCATACTTCCATATACCTGACTGCTTTTTCTAATATTTTGTTGATTGTGGTCATACTTATCTTCCTGTCCGGGTTTAAGTCCAAGGATACGCTGGACATACTGTCCTCGTCGTCCTGTGGCTCATCCATGTTAGTTTCGGGGTTACGCCCCCGAGGGCTAACAAATAAAACAAGTTCCCTGAACTTTCAGGTGACTTTACTAGTATTTAAAAATAAAAGCAGTCAAGTAGTTTTTTCAATATAGAATTCCGATAAATCGAAGAATTAAATACGCGCAGAGCTCCTTTGTACCTGAGAACTCCTTATCAGGTCTTGCTGAAAAAACGGTACAGCAAGAAATTCCGCACAACGCGTGTTGCCTCGACCGATGACAAAGCGGTCACACACGCAAACCGCGGCGGTGGTGAAGAAAGAGAATTTGCGAACGCAGCGTGGAAGAGAAGGAACTATACTAATCTATTTAACGTCCTTGGCGCTCGCCGCTGCGGCCTCTCGTCGTGTGCCGCGACCTTCAAATTTTACTCCCGGCGGGCGTTAAGAAGTTTCACTTCAAAAAAAGAACGACGGGATTTGAACCGGGGTCACCGATGTGAAGGCTAACCATCTAGACCCATAGACCATCTGCGTACTAACTAGTTGCATCACGAAGACATAAAAGTCAAACGTAAGGGAGGAAGGGACAAGAGACGGGACGGGACGGACGCCGGAACGAGGTCCGTCGCTAGCGCTAGACACCCTTGCTGTTTGCACTTTGCGGTTGGCATCACTGCCTATCGCCATCGGTATTTTTTGTGCAAGTTTCTGTTTGTTTTTTTGATTAATCTTCATTTGTTAAATGTTAAATGTTTTGTTAAATAAGAAATAATTAAATATATATGTTATATAATAGATATCAGTGGACTAGAATAGAAGTATATTTTTTATGTCATGGGGCTTAGAGGATTAACAGCATATATAAAAAACAACCATGCCGGAATTTTTTTTGAAGATTTCAAACTCCGCGATTGCAACCTAGTAATAGATGCAGAAAGTTTATGCAAACTGACGAACATAAACGCGTTCAAGTGGAAAAACTTAGACCCAAGTGCGTTCGCTGCATGCTGTTATGGAGGAGATTATGATAAATATGACCGAATATTTAGAGAATTCGTTAAAGCGTTGGAAGAATGCAACATTACTCCTTATTTTCTCTATGATGGATCGAAGGGTTCTGAAGTACAAATTGAGCGTGCCGAATATCGAGCTAAAGTTTGCAGTACTATATCTCCAGACCTTATAAGACAAAGGATGACATGTGGGAAAAACAGAGGCCTCGTGTATCCAGTAGGACTTAAATACGTTTTCAGAGACATAATGATTGAATTAGGCTTGAACGTTATCGCTACATCCAACACTGATGCTGATAATGCAGCTGCCCAACTTGCCAAAAACTTAGATTGCCCTTTGTTGAGTATAGATTCTGATTTTTTTATCTACGGTTCATTATATATTCCCTTCTTGTCAGTGAATTTCAACCCGTCTACAGATGACAATAATTGGAGAAATAAAAATCCAATTAAATATCTTTTATGTAAGATATTCAAAATAGATAAACTATTCAATTATTTACAAGATACTAATCAGAAATATTTACGTTATATGATACCTGTTTTGATTGGAAATGATTGCAACAAACAAGAAATATTTACAAAGTTTTTTCTAACAAATAACATAGTTGGCAATGAGCAAGAAATGATAGCAGGAATTTTTAAGTGGCTCAGAGATCAAGATTCCATCGAACAGGCAATAGAGGAGATTGTGAATAGTTTCGAGACAAAAGGAGAAAGATCCCATATTTTTTGCCAGATAAGAGATGTTATTAATGAATATACTCCAGTACCTGTCCAAACAATACTGGACTATTTTAATTTAAATCTAAATGATTCTATTGAAAAATGCATTGTTGATTTCGAAAAACTAAGGTATATTTTGAAGCTTGAATCTGATGACTTTATCTTAGCAAAACCATTAAAAGGGACTGGCGAGGGAACAGGTAATGGATGAACCTCTAAAATATATACTACTATTAAATTGATTACATTATTAGGATAGCCAATGTTTTTTATATAAAAAGGCTGAACAAATTTTCTTTAGGTGGTCGTATATAACCGGGTCAAAAAGCTTAAGATAGGTAATATTATGCACAGTTACAGAAGTGTGTAGATAGTAAATTGTTCAATATTCCAAATCTTTGCAGAAAAAAAACAACGGCCAGTTGATAGCAAAATATATCAAAAGTTTAGTTTGCTTTACTCGAGGCTCTAATAATAATTCTAATTTAGTCATATTACTTACTAGGCTTATTATTTAATGTATAAGTATTAGTGATTCAGTCAAACTGAAGTTATTGATCTATCTACATTTCTTTAAGATGGAAAAATAAAAACAAACTATTGTATGAATAAATATAAATGAATAACTAAAATAATATGTCACACAACATTGTACAAATGTAATAAAATTAATTAATTAATTAATCTTTAGTCATTAAGTAGGCAAGCCTAAGACATTGGAAGCTACGAAATACACACATAAATACATAAATATATCATAAATGCCCTAATATACATACAAAAAACACGCAATAATAAAACAAAAATACAACAATCGATACACCAGTCCCACGCACTATAGCCCACAACAGAGGAATCCAGGGATTTTGCATTCTTTATTAAAACTGGCAAACTGGTAGTCATTTAACCCTTTAAAAAATAAGGAATTCATTGCCCTCTTAGAATTAGTACGGTCAATATGAAAATTGTCCCCACTTCTAGTAGGATATGTATGTATCTCCCGATTATATTTGACATACCTTTTCATGTACTCAGGTACCAAATCATTTGTTATTTTAAAGACAAAATCATTGTAAAATGTTTTATTTTTGTCGCCACTGGTAGCCACTCGAGACAAGAGATCATCATATTTATCAGGGTGTAACGGCTGCATAATAATTTATTTATTTTATTTATTTACCAAATTAATAATAATAACAACAATATAATATAACAGCAACGGGGCTAAACTTTCTTTTAGCTAAAATGGGTTATGTAAAAACTGTGTTTTTGTTAGTTTATAAAACGTCTGTCAGAACATAGAAACACAAATTTTGTATTTCGGAAATACGTCATTTCCGTTTTCCAGACTTTAGATTAGCTGAAATCGGTTAGGTAAAAATTAGTTTTTATCCGATCGGACGAAAAACGACACCTTTCCGATGTGTTTTCTCACCGCAAAAGTCATGATTCCAGTATATTGTTTTCGTTGCTTGGCAACATGCAATAACTGTACAAGAATAGAAAATAACAGTCCGGGAATATAACATTCCCGTCCTAGGCCGGGAATGTAACATTTCTGTCATATTCAAACGCCTTGTTTGTCAGATCTGACGTCTATCAAAAGTAACATTTAGCTGCGCCTCGTCCAGCAACTACCACAGTCGTCCAGGAATGTTTTGCTTTTCCTCCTAGTTACACAATATACTATTTTGTTTAATATTCTAGACATTTATTCACAGCCCAGGAATCAAAGATTTTTTTCCGGAAATGCATCATTTCTTTTTTTTCACGATTTGTTTTTCAATTTTTTATTTTTTAGTTTGGAATACCTGAAATCGGTGACATAAAAATAAGTTTTACCTTAGTACTTGAGACATTTATTCTAATCGCAAGAACTAAAAAACTTTTCTCCGGAAATGCGTTATTTTCGTTCTTCAAAAAAATGCTAATTAAAAAAAAGAAGTCTTGTACGTACGAAAGCGTAGAAGGGCCACAATCATATTTTTTTTCGTATTCACACTTTTTTTACGAAATTTCGGAAAACAAATGTAAATTTCAGGTTTTTCGTAAAAAAAGTGTGAATTTCGTAAAAAGTTTGTGAATTCACACTTTTTTTTACAAAATTTCTCAAAAAGTTTGTGAATTCACACTTTTTTTACAAAAAAGCTAAAATTTTCACTTTTTTACGAAATTTTGTAAAAATAGTGTCAATTCACAAATTTTTTACGAAATTCACACTTTTTTTACGAAAAACCTGAAATTTACACTTTTTTTACGAAATTTCGTAGAAAAAGTGTGAATTTACAAACTTTTTAGGAAATTTTGTAAAAAAAGTGTGAGTTCACAAACTTTTTACGAAATTCACACTTCTTTTACGAAAAACCTGAAATTTACACTTTTTTTCCGAAATTTCGTAGAAAAAGTGTGAATTCGAAAAAAAAAATAAGGTTGTGACCCTTCCACGCTTTCGTAGAAAATAATTTTTAAGTATGTGTTCCTTAAACACTACATCCCTATTTGCAACATCCAAGATGCCTTTGTTACAACAGCTCTCCATTTCAGATGACATTGGACAAATTAAGAATTAGTAACCATGGGTGGCGTGACGTATCTTTAATCATTATATTATTTTTTAGAATTTTCACAATTATTTCAATATTGTTACGTTTTTCCCGTGGGTTCTTAACAGAATTACAACTTTGCTATTTTCAACTAATACTCTATTTATTCACTACCACTGTATACAATTTAACACTCTAAACTACTCTTATAACTTTACAACTAATATCTATTCAACACTCAATGATTAACTGAACTGAACTAACTAACCGACTCCCTAACATTGGTCTTAGGTCTGCTTATATATAATCTCCAATCCATCACGAATATTCGGGAAGTATTCCGAGGCCACTCTATATGATCTCGACGAGGCCATCGAGACAATTCCAGCGATCCTGAAACTTCGCGACCGGCCGGGCGATGAGTCATACAGACAGGGAAGCGAGCGGCACGGCGGCGGCTAGTTTTATAGGGTAGCACAAAAACGTTCGGATGGTTGTTAGGCTAGCCGTAACAATATTTTATTACAAATGCTCTTACATTTTTAAATTTAACGACAAAAGCACGCGATTTAACTGAAATTTTTTAATAATAGTACCTAGGTATAAAATTCTACTGACATAAAAATCGTACATTTAAAACGACAACATATTCAAATTACAAAATTAAATAAGCGCGCTGCGCGCGCTTACAGACATCCGACTGAGACAAACTAACCCAAGCTAACCCAAACTAACCCAAACTAACCCAAGCTAATCCAAACTAACCCAAGCTAATCCAAACTAACCCAAACTAACCCAAATTACAAAGCTAAACAAGCGCGCTTCGCGCACTTACCGTAACTCCAACTAACCCAAACTTCAAATTGCAAAATTAAATTAGCGCGCTCCGCGCGCTTACAGTGACCCGGCTGAAACAAACTAACCCAAACTAACCTAAGCTAACCCAAATTAACCCAAGCTAATCCAAACTAACCCAAACTAATCCAAGCTAACCAAATTACAAAGCTAAACAACCGTAACTGAAACTAACCCAAACTCCAAATTGCAAAATTAAATAAGCACTCTTTGCACGCTTACGATAATCCAACTTGACCCAAATTGCACAATTAGTTTACTTTAAATTAAAGTTATTTAAATTAAATTAAATTTTCTTGAAAAACGTAAATGACGCATTTCCGGAGAAAAGTTATTAGTTTCTGCGATTAGAATAAATGTCTCAATTACTAAGGTAAAACTAGTTTTTATGTAACCGATTTTAGCTATTTTAAACTAAAAAAAATTTTTTGAAAAGAATAAAAAAAAAGGAATGAAACATTTCCGAAAAAAAAATTGATTCCTGGGCTCTGAATAAATGTCTAGAACATTAAACAAAAACTAATTTTTATGTAACCGATTTCAGCTAATCTAAAGTCTGAAAAACGGAAATGACGCATTTCCGAAAAAAATAATTTGTGTTTCTATGTTCAGACAGACCTTTTATAAACAAACAAAAACACAGTTTTTACATAACCCATTTCAGCTAAAAGAAAGCTGAGCCCAGCAACGGCGCTCAATTATTCACATAGTACAGTATAAAGTAAACAATTATTCAACAATAGAATAAAACCAACCAATGAGAAAATACCCATATAGGCTTCAACTTACTCCATTCAAATCTTTGTAATTTTATCCTTATTTCCAGGTAATGTGTTAGTATCAGCATTATTATTAATTGTGTGCTACAGCACCTAAATAACTTAATATCTGTATGTGCTATAAGATATTATGCATTGCTTTGTTTTGTAATTTTTGGAGTGACATCATATTGTTCTTATCCAAGAGGTAAAGTAACGTGGGGCAATAATTAAAATGGGGTTGAATGACTGTGCTGTAGACAATAAATTCCTTGAATTAATCGACAAGGCCTTTGCTACTAGTGAAAATAGAAACATTTTTTTTTATATAAAAAAGTGACTTTTGACAAAGAAAATACTTATAGAAATATTCCTACTATACTTAAATAATATGAGATAAAAATCATAAGTAAGATACAAGAAACAGAAAATTATGGTATGTGCTTAAGGCTACTCGACAGAAGTGAATTTTTACAGATTTAAACAATTATTTGCATCAGATAGATATCAAGAATAAAAATCTAGCTGCTATAATCAGTATTTTTAGGCACATGCCACATAGAATAATGGTTACTTTTTCAGTTTCAGCACTGTTCCTGGAAAGATATAAAAACTGCCGATATCCTTCTTTTTTCTCACAGATGATTCAAAATGACCTATACATTTTGTCCATGTATATAGATGATTTCAATAAGCCAGATGCTAATATGATCGCCTATAAGATAATAGCAGCTATTCATAATATTCTAGTTCACGATCCCAATAAAAAATTGACCACAATTCAAAGAAGCAAGATAGAAAATAATCTAGAGGTAGCGAAAGTAGTTTTGCCTCCATGTGAAAAGGCCCTACCTAATATCGAAGAAATCGAAGGGCTCGGCGAAGAAGCAAGAAAACGAATCCTTTTGGATATTTTGGAGCTCGATGACTACGTTTCTCAAATTTCCGAATACCTGCCTGACGAATGGCATCTACTCACATTATCTATACTGTACTGTAGGAAAAACACTAGTTTCGATGACATGTATGTGTATGCTCTTATTTTGAACTTCCTAGTACTAAATTATGTGGATTCAAAAGTTAAGGGGTTTTGTAGAACAAATTTGCATCTTGCTAGATATTTTATGCCACCTCTTAACAGATTATACCCGAAAAATCCACCAATAGACAAACATTTGTTTGCAAATATGAATGAAGCAGACTTAAAACAGTTTTTGCATAATGTTATTTTCTATTTCGAGATGAGTTCTGCAGACACTTCTGACACATTTGATAGATCTATTATGCATTCTTTGTCAGAATTTTTCTGTGTGTTTTTCCACATAAAGCATTTGAATAATTTATTGAATTGGCCATTTCAAAGCTGCAAATTGAGTAAAGTTTACAATGGTACCTTTCTGTATAATATTACAAAATATTACAAAGGCGCACGTAAACTAACACATTGTTTTGACAAATGTCCCACTGTTTATATAGCTTTTAATTATGTTCTTCAATTAATAGTTTGTCCGAAACACATCAAATAGCTATATTATTATAGAAAAATCGCATCGCAATAGTTTTTTAACTTGTGAGCCGACTTTCTGTAAACCTTTTTATTGTGTGCCATAAATTGCTAACAGAGTGAAACTGCCAATTGCTCATTGTTCTCAGTATTATATAATATACTTATAAGTACCTACGTCTTAACCACAACTTACAAATAACCGTTGGTTTAAGAAAGAGACTGATCACTGCCTATTCCTTTGTAAATGAGCCATATTGTGATATTGTTGATAATTTTTTAAGTTTTTATTATTATGTTTTATATTACAAATTTACATATATTTACTTTGTTTTTAGATAGTATTTAAAGCCTTTAAATAATTATATTAAAATATGTTTTTGCGGATCTGCATGATTTTGAACCAAAATAAATATATATTCGATATTACAAAATAATTGAAGTTGTTGAATTATTGAACAGGTTCGCCATGTTACCGACCAGAGATAAAATAAAAAAAAAGATTACCGACTATTTACTCACTGACACTTTTCTAGAAGTGAGTTATTTCCAAACCATATGTTTAGCCATTGTTTATATACGGGAATAGTTGTTCAACCTCGAACAGAAAAAGGGCCTCACCGGTAGATGGCGTCCGGCCTGAAATGTGCCAATTGACGAAATTCAATAAATTACTAGGCGTCGTACGAGAGACGTTGCAAGGAGGGAGTTCCTACATTTCTATTGGTGAATTGCCAAGGGCTGTTACCTGGTGGTGCGACGTGGAGCCGCGTGGACGAGTGTTCCGAATATCTTCTTGTTTATTTTTATATTTTTCTGCCATTGTTCAACTTGAAGAAGCTTTACTTTGTAAAATGTTTGTGTTTGGGTTGTAATGATTAATTTTGTGCTCTTTGTTTTGGGCTGAGTAAATTGCGATTATCTATCTACGATTTTTCTAGGTAAGTACAAATGTACCTACTTTTTGTTTTGTAGTTTTTGTCGGAAATCAGAATATTGCAATAGCAGTTTCGAAGTTTAATACACAGAACAGGTTTAATTAAATACGATGAACATTTTGATAACAATCACATGTATAAGGGATAGGGCAAATCGTTACATCTACTTTTTTAGATCCATCAGTATGCTTTCTCATAATATTAACGTTTATTTTGTAGGTACATAAGTACCTACATTCATATACACAGATGTTGTACATCTAGGTGTCTGAATAGTGAATTGATTGATTGAAAGGAAACATCCCCTGGGCTAGAAGCTTTCTTTGATCGCTGTGCCTACAAAGTATGGTCTTCCTCAGTGGTGCGAAATGGTTTCCCATTAAATGTGGTTCAAGAAATCTGAGCAGTTAAATTTTTAAAGACTGCTTTTTGTGTACTTTAGGGTTCCCAACTTAAGCATCGACCATTCCGGGACAATTGTTTCATGAAAAAGCTCGCCGTAGGCTGTGGCGTAGGCAAATATGCCGAAGGCGGAAAATTTTAAGGGTGCCACGCCCAATTTCTAATCAAATGTCGTTAAAATCGTTTAAAAAAACAGGGATTCGGCGCCCTCTTTAAAGGCAAATGTTGCACACATAAAGAAATTACTATGTAGGTACTTATCCATTTCAGAAGAGTAAACTATTAAAACAGTTTATTGTAACTACAAACCAATAAAGTTTGAAAAAAAATCATGAGAAGTTCGAAAATGTTTAAAATATACACACATGGAAATAGTCTAGGGATATTAAAAATTTCAGGTTACTTTGAAACTTTAAGAGCTTTCTTTAAAACGAACGGATTTTCACGAGCCATGAAGCTTCCGAGAGGTTGCTGTATTGTCTTTGAAAGATGGCTGTTCAAAGTAACTTAAAGTTATTAGGTGATATTATACGGGGTCCTTCAAAGAACGTTTGGAATTTTTTTAAAAAGTTGAATGGGCGCGTTTTACGTAGAATTACGAAACTTAATTTTCAATTCCATTTTTAGCTAAAACAAGTCTTCTGCTCAAAAAACCTTAATAGGGAAACGTTATCTCTTTTTATTAAAGAGACAGAAACAATAATGTAAAACTCTATATTTTTAACGTTACACGTAACACATCAGCATCATTGGTCATTCAATTGTGATAAAATGAAGTAAAGCCGATAAGGGTACTCGAAAACAAAACAAATTATACAGGATGACACAAAGATTTGTTGATTCCGATATTTCAAATTTCTTTGCACACTACCTATTGAGTATCTTTTAATAGCATAACGATGTTTTTTTATTTTGTATAAGTTAGTATTGATTTTGATTAAAAGTTGAAAAAACATTCTCTCTTATTTTTCATTTGCATCTTTTACTTTACCCTGTACATAATATAGACAATTAAACGTTTCATAAAGATTTGCATAAACAAATAGAGAAGTAAACATACCGTCGCATAATTCATAAAAATAGGATGAAATATCGGACACAACAAATTTTTGAGTCACCCTGTATAATTTGTTTTGTTTTCGAATACACTTATTGGCTTTATTTGAATTTATCACAATTGAAAGACCACTGATGCTGATGAGTTACGTATAACGTTAAAAATATAGAGTTTTACAAAATTGTTTCTCTCTCTTTAATAAAAAGAGATAGCAACGTTTCTCCATTAAGATTTTTTGAGCAGAAGACTTGTTTAAGCTAAAAATGGAATTGAAAATCAAGTTTCGTAATTCTACGTAAAACGCGCCCATTCAACTTTTTAAAAACATTTCAAACGTCCTTTGAAGGACCCCATATAATATCACCTAATAACTTCAAGTTACTTTGAACAGCCATTTTTAAAAGACAATTCAGCAACCTTTTGGAAGCTTCATGGCTCGTGAAGATTCGTTCGTTTTTAAGAAAGTTCTTAAGCTTTCAAAGTCATCTCAAATTTTCAATATCCCTAGACTATTTTTTCCATGTGTGTATATCAAAGTTTGATGCATTTAAAGATCCTTTACACAAATAGTGCACTATGTAAAAAATCGACCTCTCCTATTGGTCGATCCATCTTGTATTAGGATATGTCTGCGTGATGCAATCGATTTCTACCAAGAGCTTTCGTGGTGTAGAGGTTTAGATCGTTGGGTCTCACCTGGAAAACGCTGGTTCGAACCCCGTCGCTTTTTTTTTATTATTTTTTTTAATTATGTTTCTAAACA
Source organism: Pissodes strobi (assembly GCA_016904865.1). Lineage (NCBI taxonomy): Eukaryota > Metazoa > Arthropoda > Insecta > Coleoptera > Curculionidae > Pissodes > Pissodes strobi. Next base: position 19,256 of record MU183949.1, read on the forward strand.
GCTCTTTTTCTTGATTTTGGGTATATCTCGGGTTAGATTCGGTAAGCACCTGGTTAGTTTCCCTTTCTTGAACCCCCGAAGCGAGCGGAGGGCCATGCGGATCGACCAATGGAAAAGGCCGATTTTTATTTAGTGCACTATTTGTGTAAAGGATCTTATAATGCAAGTTTGATGGCAAAATCATGAGACTGGATATCCAAAGGTACGATGGGTAGCGTACGCGTAACAATATTTTACCAGGCATCGCCATCGTCGCGAAATCACCCCGCTCGACTTCGCCTGCGCAAATAGCAAAATGGACGGCGCGGCGGCGATATTTCAGTTCGTAGTGCACTTGTGAATGCATGCAATTTAAAGGCCTGCAATTGGCAAGTATATGACCCTCCGCTCGCCCCGGGGCTGAAGAAAAGGAAACTAACCAAGTGCTAACCCAAGCCACACCCAAAAATCAAGAAAAAATGTTTACTTAAAAAAAACAAAACCGACGGGATTCGAACCCGGATCACCAAAGTGAAGGCCATCCATGCAGACCTCTAGACTATTTGCTGACTTACACACAACTGGATGCATCGCGAAGACATGCGTCACCTCACGTAGCTAGCCAATCACGCGCATCTCATTCACAAGTGCAATACGAAGTGAAATCTCACGGCGCGTGGATGTTGTCGCAGTTCACAGCGTTGCCGTATAAACGAAAATTTCCGAATATTGTTAAGCTTAGGATTATCGGGATTTTTTAAGTTCCGGCCAAGGAAAATTTTTTGCCGGGACAAACTTTCTGATTCCTGGTTAATACCGGCCAAACCGGGACGGTTGGGAACCCTAGTGTACTTGGGTACCCTTTACCTCACCTGGTAAATACATCCCTTACAACACGAGGAGTTCCAATGGAAATTAAAACCAGTGTCATTGTGCGTATCCCAAAAGTGCCTAGACCAAATAAACTAATAGAGGAATATCGAGCCATTAATTTATTTTCGGTAATAGACAATATTCTGGAAATTGTGGTATGCACAACTGCGACAATTTCTAGAGGTAAACAAATTGTTATTTAAAGGTCAGTCGGGTTTTTGGGAAAAACATTCGTGCGAGTCAGCATTACAGTATGTGTGTTCGACACGGCGTTCATAAGTTCGTGATGGAAATGTCCTGAGCCTTTTCATTGACCTTCAGCGTGCATTTGGAACCATCGATAGGAGAAGATCATCTGGAAGATCGCTCCCATATGACTAGAGTGAATAATGTGTTCTCAAATCCGGTTAATAGTGTAATAGAGGTGCCGCAGGGCAGTGTTCTGAGCCCTCTTTTGTTTGTGCTATATGTCAATGACGGTCATTGACATATAGCATTTAAAACTCGGTCTAGGTCATTGACCTAGACCGAGTTTTAAATGACACATTTCTGAGTTTGTTTGGGCACAGAATAGCCAAGATGGTATTGGCATTATTAATATATGTTTTTTTTTTATTTTTTTTTTAAATTTTTATTATTATTTTTTTAATTATATATTTTGCTCTGGCGTAATTTTAAACATTTTAAGGTAGGTACTTTTGAGATATTTATATTCTATAAAAATATTTTATTTTGTTTTGTGTATTAAATGGAAAATTGGAGCGTATTAAAAATAAAAAATAGTAAAATTATTTCATACGAGAATATTAAATTAAATTATATAAAATCACGTCAAAGGAAAATATATAAAATAAAAATAATTAAAAAAAAATTAAAATAAACAAAATAAAATAAAAAAAACACAATTAATAACGCCAAACCCATCTGAAAAACGATAAAAAAATTAAAGTTCGTATTTAAAAAAAGAAATTTGATGATCCCTTGAAGACGAAACGTCGGATTTCAAACTGGATATCATCATTGAATAGAGCGGAAAAAGTGACAATGCAAAAGTGTAATTAGATTTGAAATCCGTTTTTAAATAAGCCCAGGAAAAAAATAAAACGATTTTTCAAAATTTCTGTTTTTTCCGGATATCTCCGTAAATACTCGGAATTTTAAAACCTTCTAAACGGCATATTGTTAGGCACCTAAATGCGCAATTTTGCCTTCATTTGACCGATACTGTATCTCTTACGGTTTTCGAGTTCCCCATACATAGACACGAATTCGAGCCAGCCTGTACAGGGTGGGCAAATAAGCGAGGTAAGCGGGTGTATCTCAGAAACCACTAATCGTATTACTACACTGCGGTAAAAAATCATGTGACCAAAAAAAAACACTCGAAATAAGTTCATACCTCTACCGCTAGGGGGCGTAATAGCTATGGTCGAGTAGAAAAATACATTTTACTCAAAAATGTTTTATTATAAGTTGAAGAAAGAATACCACCACTGTAATCCTCGTGAAATTCTGCATCTTTTTAGTTCATCACTTGATTGTAGGGTATCAAAAATAAGGGCGAGGGAGAAGTCTGTCTGATTGAAATGCTTATAACTTTAGTTTGACTCAACATGTTTGAGCAAACTAGGTCTCGTTTGAGAGAGGAAACGTTGTTTATTAAGAACAAAATATACCCATGACAAACTAGTGTTGGCTGCTACCGATAGGGGGCGCCAATTCAAAATTTAATTTTTTTTTTCATTTTTCTCAGAAATTTCAAATATAATATAATTTTTTCCACAGAAACAGAAAGTAAATCAAATTTGCAAGAAAAAACCTTTAAACCGCATATCGATAACTTTACATGTTCGGGAGTTATTGCTAGAAAAGCATTTTTTAACAATGCATGCATTATTTTTCGAATTTTTATGGTCAAGCATGCCATGAATAAAGTAAAAAATGTTTTATTAACAAAAATAATTAAAACACCCATGAAAATACATACCATGAATGATACTATAATAATAACACAAAAGGGAATAATAAGTGTAAAATGTGATGTGATATGTTGAGTCAAACTAAAGTTACAATCAGTCAGACTTCTCCCTTCCCCCTCGCCCTTATTTGATGTCCTACAATCAAAAATGATGAACCAAAAATATGTATAATTTCACGAGGATTACAGTGGTGGTATTTTTTTATCAACTTATAATAAAACATTTTTGAGTAAAATGGATTTTTCTTCTTATTACGCCCCTTAGCGGTAGAGGTATGAAAAATAATTTGTAGTGTTTTCTTTTGGTCACCTTAGTTACATGATTTTTTACCGCAAGTCTCTACAATTAGTGGTTTCTGAGATACAGTCATACGAATTTTTCATCAAAAATTTAAAAATATTTCTTGAAATCTGAAATTCAGAGAGGTCTGCAATTTTTAAAAATGTTTATTATTTCATAATTTAAAAGATCACTAATTTATTTTCCAACTTTTTTTGCGCAAAATCCCCGTTACTCTAACTTTTTCTTTTATTAATTTTTTTCCTTTATTTCATTTTATAATACTTTTATTAACTTTCCGAACATTTTTTTATTTTTTTAAATTTTAGATTTCTTATTTGTTTTTATAATCCTTTTGTTAACTTTCTAAACAATCATTAGTTTTTTTTATTACTTTTTTTTCTGATCTCGTTTTATAGTACTATTATTAACTTTCCTACATTTTTTTTACGTTTTTTTTTCAATTTAGCCCATTTTCTCAAAAAAAATTTTTTTTCATAAGGCATTTTTTATTTCCCGTTTTTGCCATTCCCGATATTGTAGCTGAACTCCTTCGCCTTTTTTTCGCAGAAAATCACATTTCTCTTACCTTTTTACATTTTCTTTTCTTATTTCGTTTTATAATACTTTTATTTATTAACTTTCCCAACAATTTTTTACTTTTTTTTTTAGTTTTTTCCATTTTTCCGAAAAATTTTAGGTATACGGTGAGGTGGGAGTATAATACATCTGCCTACTGATGACCTCGTGACACGAGGTCATCGTTTGCCAGGTTTTCGATTGAAGGCTCCGCTGCAAAGACAGCGGCAAAAACGGCTTTTTTTCCAAAATCCCCCCGTAAATTAGAGCCCCTGCCCCCTCCATATCGTAGCCCCATAAGGCGCACCTTCCATAAGGATTTTGACCCTGTAGCTCTCCCCGTTCTCTCGAAATTAATTATTTTAGTATTTTCTTCCCCCTTTCCTGGCTGAATGGAGAGGGGGGGAGGGGGTACTGGGTCCAGGATCCTCATTTTACCCCGGCTATATGTCCTGAAAATGTCAACCCTCTAGCTATACTGGAACATGCTTAATAAAAGGGGCGTTTCATTTTGAAAACCGTTTCAACTTTGGTAAGCGTTTCACTTTGATATGCGATTTATTTTTTCTGACTTTACCCTCGCTAAAAAAGTTTCACTTCAAAAACAATTCCCCAAAATAATATCTGCAACTCGCACTTATGAGTATATAGGTAAACAAACCCATGTAATAAACCGTAAAACCGCGTCAAAAAGTAGAGAATCTCTACTCTTTGACCCCGTATTAGCAGCTAATATCGTACAAGAGAAAAATGATCTAAACTATTGTATTTAAAAACTAGCACCTAGCAGAACGTAATGTCACACTACAAAATACGCAGCACGCAGGCACTGGTCAAATGTAATAATAAACTTAAAGCGATGGTCGGGCGAGACTGGTTCCCCACGAATAATGGCTCATTTACGATGCGCGTACTGACGAAAAATATTAGAAATGGGATTCTGATTGTTTTTTCTTTTGTGTACATCTCGTATGTTAAGCGAGCGCTCTACGATCTGAGCCACGCCGCCGATGGAAAAACGTGCGTCGAAAGTGAATAATGGTGGGTCCTCATGGGTGCAATTGGCATGGAAAAGCATTATACAAATGTGGAAAAGCAGAATTTGACATTCACGCTTCGAGCATAGCTTGCCAAACAATCAGCTAGTCGACTCTCGTCGGCGCCTTTGATCTAAGTGAAAATAAAAATCTAACGTCGCTGACGCCATTTTGGGTTAAAACACAGGTCAGGGATAAGGAGTATTCAATTTTAGATAGACAGGATTGGATTTTTATTTGAATATTTGTGTACCTACATTCTCGCTGAAAGAAAAAAATTGATATCAATTTTTTGTTTTACATATAGGTACCTATACTTAGTTTTTTTTATAAGATATTGTCTTAAGCGGGAAGAAAAGAGATGCAAACCACTGAAATCATAGAAAATATTATTTATTTCACAAAAATAACTATTTTAGGTTTAAAATAGGTTTGTTATCAAAAATGTATCTATTTAAAAGTAAAGAAGTATTATTGAGCTTTCCATATAATAAGCTCTATTATAGCTGTTAATAATATATTTTAAAGTATAATATATATCCTACCTCGTATGTTTAGTTGAATAATAAAATTCTTGGGGAACTCGGGTCAAGGGAGGCTAAATTTAACTCTTTGAGAAAAACTTAATAACTTTTGGCAAATATTTGACAGGACAACGAATTGTTCATTTTTTTTTTTGAAAAATAGATTACATTTTTGCTATAAAAGCAACAAAGTCATCGTGGGGATTCTTCAGATTTCCTTTGGAAGCATTTTCATGTACCCGAAATAATATATAAAGGGAGGTGTCATCCAAATTTTGATGTGCTTTGGAATATGCTCAATTATTGCCGCGCTCCAACACGCCGCGGTGCGAACCAATCTCTGTCGGTTCTTAGAGGCGCGGCAAAGATGCTTCAATTAGATACTCACGCGCCGTTGGGACGGTTCGGTTGTGCAGTTGTTGGAATTCGCTCGCGCGTCAAAACGACGTTATTCTATTATATGTCAACCAACCACCATGGATAATGAACTGTTGCTTTCTAATCCAGTTATACGGTGTTAAATATTTGCTATGGAACAGCACATTTCCATGTTACCACAACAAGTAGCTGCGGCAAAATGCATTGAATTATGGAGACATACTGCAACACTCTCAACACTCTCTCAATAACCGTCACCTCAGCCTCCAATTCTATCTCCTCACCCTCAGATCACATCTCCTCAACCAAACTAACCCAAACCAATGTCTTCCACCACTGTGATTATTATCGCCATTACTACCACAATCATCCCCTGAAACTGTTATCGAAGGATATTTTCAATCGGGCGCGGAACTGATTCACCACAATAAGTATCCTCGAAACTATTCTTGAAATTGATTGTTTGGAGTTTGAATACTCGAAAAAGGTATTTCAGGCTAGTATAGGAGTCTTCAGTCGCCAAAAACCTTAAAATGTACCTAATTTGCTTGCGTGGAGTGACGCCCCCACCATTCCGAGTTGCCACGGGATGTGGCCCGTCAAGTCCCATCGTCCTCCTCCAGGCTGGAGAACACCAAAGTACAAAGTCTGGAGCTGATCACTGGGGAGTGATCCAACAAATCCCATTTTTACCCCTGTCAGACTAGGGACCGCCAAAGGAATGGGTCTGAGGCCGATGCTTCGAGTGGAAGCGGCCCTAGGTGGTAGATGCATAAGCCTACTCGCATCGTCCGGTGAAAGACCACCACACCAGAATTGGGGAGCGCTAAGTGGTTTTCCCAAATCACGTTCCGCTTCCGCGCTGGTGATCCCGGGTTTCACAGTAGGAATATATGGACATGATGGTGCTTCCAGGATCAAAATATTCCGGAGGTAAACTCCCCGGCCATTCGGATCTCCGGGCGCTGGGTGGCCCTGGGAGCCCTTCATTCCTCATTTCACAGACAGCAAAGATACCGAACCAATTTAGAATAGATTTCTGCAACATAAGAGGCCTAAATACAAACATAAATTCGGTACACCAACATCTACAAGCAAATAGACCACACATATTGGCCCTTACAGAAACACAAGTATGTTCTACAACAACAACAGTGAACTACCTCTACCCTGGTTACGACTTACATACCCGATTTAGATATAAGTTCGGAATATGCCTTTTTGTCCGAAGCGACCTTTCATGTCACCGCGAGGAAACACTCGAACCGAACAACCTTGACGTCATGTGGCTCAAGTTCACCGCCAAGGGATTAACCAAGTTTATATGTTGTCTCTATCGCCCTCCGAGCGATAGAGCCTACCAAAGCTTTTTCTCAACACTAGCTACCACCTTTGACTCAATACAGGTCGATCACCCCAGTTTAGAAATAATCGTTCTGGGAGACTTCAATGCCCACAACACCAACTGGCTCAAACATCACAACAAGACCGACAACGAAGGTAGAGAGGCTGAAGCATTTGCCATCAGCTGCGGGCTTACTCAACTTGTAGACGAACCAACTCAAATCTCAGAGAGGGGCGAATTCGCCGCCCTCCTGGATCTTTTTCTGACCACCAATCCTGACCAGTACAAGGTTACAGTTGGTCCGCCATTAGGTACCTCCGACCACAAACTTACTACAACGGTTTGTGAATTGCCACTCATACAGAAGGATCCACCATTGCCTCGCAAAATCTGGCATTACAATTCTGCAAACTGGGACGATCTAAGGCAGTTCTACCTAGATTTTCCTTGGCTCGACGTCTGCTTTGCCACTGACGACCCGTCAGACTGCTGCGAAGAGATCATGCAAGTAATCTCCTCAGGAATGGAAGCATACATCCCAAATTCCATCAAGTTACCATCAAAAGGAAAGCCCTGGTTCGACAAAAGATGCGAAAGAGCTGTAGGAAGGAAACAGCAAGCCTATAAGTACTGGCAGCAAAATCAGACCGCTGAAAATCGCAATTATTTTATCGAAGCGAGAAACGAGTGCAAGCGTGTGATCGACGAAACTAAGGACAAACACAATCAAAGGATCAGGAATAAACTTTTGCAATGCCCCAGTGGTTCCAGGAATTTCTGGTCGGTAGCAAAGGCAGTAAGTAACAACTTTACAAAAACGTCTCTCCCACCTTTGACGGACGAACGTGGCATCACGGCGACTACAGCCAAGGAAAAAGCAAACATGCTCGCCAAAATGTTTTCATCGCACTCTACCTTAGACGTGCCCCAAAGCAAGACTCTCCCCACTATACCGAACATCAACACCACCATGGCAGAAGTCAAGTTTTCTCATCGTGATATTCGCAAAATCCTTAAAGAACTAGATACGCAAAAGGCATCAGGACCGGACGGAATACCTGCCATCGTGCTAAAGAACTGCGCCAACGAACTAACACCTGTTTTTTCCAGGCTTTTTTCTCTTTCTTACAGAAAAGGGATTTACCCATCCTCTTGGAAAGTCGCTCGAGTGCAACCTGTTTCAAAAAAAGGCAAGAAAACCACGCCCTCAAACTATCGCCCGATTGCCTTGCTTCCAATAATCTCCAAAGTCATGGAACGTGTAGTCAACCAGCAACTACTCAAGTACCTCGAGAGCAACAGAATAATCAGCGATAATCAATACGGCTTTCGCAAAGAGAGATCGACAGGAGATATATTGGCCTATGTCACTCATATATGGAGTAGGGCAATTGAAAACTACGGAGAGTCTCGAGCGATTGCGTTGGATATTTCAAAGGCATTCGACAGAGTTTGGCATGACGGACTGCTCAACAAACTGCCGTCCTTGGGACTGCCCGCCTCTCTCTGCAGCTGGCTACATGTTGCAGTCGATGGACACATCTCGGACACATTCACCATCAACGCGGGCGTGCCTCAGGGCGCAATACTTTCACCAACTCTGTTCCTCATCTATATTAATGACCTGCTGATCGAAACGAATAATCCTGTTTACAGTTTTGCAAATGACAGTACCCTTGTCTCTCACTTTAGATCAGAAAAACCCTGACCAGCGACTGAGACTCATCACCGCAGACAGGAGCAGATTACAGCAATTAATCAAGACCTGGAGAAAGTTCAAACTTGGGGCGACCGAAATTTGGTCCAGTTCAATGCAGCAAAGACCCAAGCCGCAACGTTTACTAAGAGGGCCAATACAGCGGGCCCTGACATCATTATGGCAGGATCGACCATTCCTTCATCCTCGTCAATCGGGCTGCTGGGTGTCTCGGTCAACAGCAATATGTCATGGCATGACCATGTTGCTAACATCGCAAAATCAGCCTCCCAGAAGCTTGGTGGGCTATTTCGCAACAAAAAACTCTATACACCGCAGCAGTTGCTCTTGCTGTACAAAGCGCAAATAAGACAGTGCTTGGAATATTGCTCACATATCTGGGGTGCCGCACCAAAGCATACCCTAAAGCTGCTGGATTCCATTCAGAAGAGGGCTGTGCGTCTCGTCGGCGATCCGGAGTTGACCCGGAATCTGGATAGTCTGGAACATCGCAGACATGTGGCCGAGATGTCTCTGTTTTACAGATACTTTCACGGCAGATGTTCCCAGGATTTGGCCCGCATAATCCCACCCCTGGCAACTCCTGTCAGGCAGTCCCGACAGACGGCAGGAGCGCACCAGTTCGTCGTACAACTAGAAACACCTAGAACATCGCTTTACCAGAACTCCTTTGTCTGGCGCACTACATCACTGTGGAACTCACTTCCAGGACATCTGTTTCCCACTAATTACAACCTACAAATATTCAAGAACCGTGTCAATCAACATCTTCGCACACACACCGCTCGTCGAGCGCCATAGGATCTACCTTTAGTGTGTGCGCCACTGCCATAAAAAAAAATCTTTCAGTGGCTGAAATTGCATCTCGAAATTGTGTGTTCACTTTCTTCACATGTGGCTCAATTAATGGTTTTAAGTGCTCAAACTCTACAGATGACATTCTTGTACACATTTTTATTGTATCGTCAATAGCTTCATATCTCATGTGTACAATAAGTCTCACACCACCATTCTGCATTCTATTAAAATACAATTTCTTCATCCACTAGAGCACTACAAAAGGCAAAAGGTCGTGCCTGAAATGCTAGCTGTGAGTGTGGGTTCCCATGGTGAAAAAAAAGCGGAAGAACGGAAGAGTCTAGCTTACGCTTTTTTTGGCGGAACGTTCCCTCGATACATGCATCGATGGCCTGAGCTTGATAATTGACTTATGTTGTATGACGTTTAACGGTTCATTGACCCAAAGTTATTTTTTTTGGTTTATTTGGAAAAAGGAAAATCAAATCAAATAAAAAGTGCCTTTATATTACATTATACAATAAATACAAATATACAAAATTTTATGCCAATGGATGGCGCCGTTCGATTCTATCGCTCTTCCACGCAACCATCAAAAAAGCAATAGACAACAAAAAAGACATAATGATGAGTGAAGTAAACAGTTAGTCCCTTTTATAACTTATTTCAAGAACAAGGGGTTCACTTACCTACAAAAATGAGGAAAATCATAGAAAGCTATTAAATTTATATACTATTTATCTTAAAACTAAAAGAACAGAAAAGTACGCGGGGATTCTGGGTTAGAGACATATTTATACATAATCTAAGACTACTGTAATCTTTAGGTCAATGCAAAACATCTGAGGAAAAATCTAAAAAATCTCTGATCACCGGGTGGCGGGCGGTCGGGGAGGCCAAGGCAATAAATGACGGATGACATTATTGACAGATGATAAAATCCGCAAAAAGTTCAAGGATAAATAGAAATTTGGCCCCATGGCTGATTTTCAACCAATCAAATGTACGGATTTCCTGTCAGTGTTACGCCAGTTCCGCTAAAAGTGTACCATGGGAACCCACACTCAAGGTAAAAGCGTCTCCAACGCCATCTAGTGTAGGTGGCGTTGACTCGAGCGATTTCATTCGATGTCTTCGTTTCGGTAAGAGCCGTCCTGGTCTAGAGGTTTAGATGGTTAGGTCTGAAATCGACGACGGACGGCCCGAGTTCAAACCCCGTTGCTTTTTTTAATTTTTTTACGGTTAAGTTTCTAAACAGTTTTTTTCTTGATTTTGGGTATGTCTTAGGTTAGTTTTAGTTAGCAAACAGTTTTTTTTTTTATTTTGGGTATGTCTTGGGTTACGTTTCGGTCAGCCCCTGGTTAATTTCCTTTTCTTGAGCCCCCGTAGCGAGCGGAGGGCCATGCGAAAAGTGAAATATTACTTATTGTAATACGTACCCGTAGTTTGGCACTTTTTACGAAATATACAGCAGCTTGCATGTGTTTCCGCGAATACATTCACGAAGAATCCCCCTTCTTTGAATAAATTTGACGTCTGTATTCTGTATCCGCATTTGTAACATTCGACCTTGACGGCAGCCAAAATAAAGCTCTCGCGAGACACTCGAGAACCGAGATTTCAGTTCATGGTGCACTTGTAAATGAGAGGCCCGTGATTGGCTAGCGACGTGAGGTGACGCATGTCTTCGTGATGCAACAACCAGTTGTGTGTATGTCAGCAGATGGTCTAGCGGTCTGCATGGGTGGCTTTCACTTCGGCAACTCGGGTTCAAATCTCGTTGGTTTTGTTTTTTTTAAGTAAACAGTTTTTTATCCGATCGGATGAAAAACTATACCTTTCCGATGTGTTTTCTCACCGCAAAAGTCATGATTCCAGTATATTGTATTCATTGCTTGGCAACATGCAATAACTGTACGTACATTTCCATCCTAGGCCGGGAATGTAACATTTCTGTCATATTTAAACACCTTGTTTGTCAGATCTGACGTTTATCAAAAGCAAGATTTAGCTGTGATTTCCCTATAGTTATGTAATATACTCCAAGCTCGCTCGATTCAAAACTTGATATTATGTTGAGTTTAAATTTAACACCGTTTTTATTTAGAGTAATATTTGGCTCTATTTTTATAAGTACGTATTCTAATTAATTCCGATCGGATAAAAAATAGTATGTGCAGCTCGTAGGAAAAGCACATTCCTAGACTCCTGTGTTGCACGTAGGAAAAGCCTCGTCCAGCAATTATCACAATCGTCCAGGAATGTTTTGCTTTTCCTCCTAGTTACACAATATACTATTTCTTCTTGATTTTTGGGTTTTTCTTGGGTACGGCTTGGGTTAGCACTTGGTTAGTTTCCTTTTCTTGAGCCTCGGAGCGAGCCGAGGGCCATATACTTGCCAATAATTGCAGGTCTTTAAATCGCATGGATTCACAAGTGCACTACGAACTGAAATATCGCGACCCGCTATAAGAATGCAGACCAGCGGCATATTTAGGAATGACAACGAAGTATCGATGTTTGGAAAAGAAATATCGATGTTTGCAATCAATGTTTGATACAGTGTTGCTATTTAGGGCGACATGTCGCCAAAATGACGACTTTTTGCCATGATTAGAGCGTGGCGACGATTTATTAAAATAATGTAATTTTTGACTTTTTCATATTAGGAAACTTTTAATTATAAATGGAAAAATGAGCAGCATTCGGTATTCATATCAAAATAATATTATCATTAATACATACGATTTATGCAATATATTTATTTCTCAGTAATAGGAAAATATCTTGATTGCCTAAACTAATGACATCACAATCATTCCTGTCCTGAGGGTCTTATATCTGAACGCCCCACTGTGTGCTTTAGACTGTCATATTTCAGGGCTTATTTACGCTACGAAATACGAAAATAGTTTAATTTTTATTTACTTACTTTTTTTAATATTAATAAAGTTGAGAAATAAAGCTTGTTTTGGTTTGTTTTTAAAAAAACGCAAAGAATTTACTTAATATTGACATGCCCTGAATATTTTGAAGAAAATGTCACGACAAAATGACGACTTTTCATACCAGTCGGTGGCGACTTTTTACTTTGTTACTCTGGTAACACTGGTTTGATATGAACCAATGCATCGGACCCATGATGCTACTACTTGAGAAGATAAAGCCACGCGCATGGGATAAGGTCCTCTCTCTCGCACCCTTGACGTCAGGCGATGACAAATTTCCACAGCTGCTACCAATTTTATATGGCGTTTAATCGGTTTAACATGTGCTTTCGTTGTTACTTTGATTAGTTTACATATAAATGTACGTGAAAATTGTAATTATATTTTAGAAATACTAAATCAAACATTTTTTATCATGGTATCCTGTGCAGTGGTGGTTTGCTTGTGATGAATGCCTTTTTTTCGTTTGAGGTCTCTTCGTAAATCTAATTTTAATCTATAAGGTTTTCAGTGTTATATTTGTCAATTTCTCTTTGTTTTTTTCTATTGTAGCTTTTACTACTTATCGTTATAATTCTTACAGATAAGTTAGTTTAGTTTGTAACTTGCTACTGTGTAAAGAGTTTTACCTTTTGTCTGATCCCTAAAGTACTTAATGTCCATTATTACCAATAAATTATAAGTAACTAAGTAAGTATATAATATATCTAAATATCACGGTGACTGCAGCCAAGGAAAAAAGCAAACAAGGCAAGGCAAGGCTCTCCCCACCATATCGACCATCAACACTACCAGGGCAGAAGTCAAGTTTCATCACCGTGATATTCGTAAATTCCTTAAAGAACTAGATACGCAAAAGGCATCAGGACCGGACGAAATACCTGCCATCGTGTTAAAGAAATGCGCCAACGAACCAACACCCGTTTTTTTCCAGACTTTTTCTCTGTCTTACCGAAAAGGAATTTACCCATCTTCTTGGAAAGGCGCTTCCAAAAAAAGACTTTCGCAAAGTGAGATCGACAGGAGATATATTGGCCTATGTCACTCATATATGGAGTAGGGCAATTGAGAACTATGGAGAGTCTCGAACGAATGCATTGGATATTTCGAAGGTATTCGACAGAGTTTGGCATGACGGATTGCTCAACAAACTGCCGTCCTTCGGACTGCTAGCCTCTGTCTGCAGCTGGTTTTCTTAAGAACCGATTTCTGCACGTTGCTCGTTGCAGTTGATGGACACATCTCAGACACATTCACAATTAACACGGGCGCTGATGCACGGGCGTGCATCAGGGCGCAATAATTTCACCAACTCTGTTCCTAACCTACATTAATGACCTGCTGACCGAAACGACCTGATACCATTATGGCAGGATTGACCACTCCTTCATCCTCGTCAATCGGACTACTGGGTGTCTCGGTCAACAGCAATATGTCCTGGCATGACCACGTTGCTAACATCGCAAAATAAGCCTCCCAGAAGCTTGGTGCGCTATTTCGCAATAAAAGACTGTATACACTGCAGCAGTTGCTCTTGCTCTACAAAGCGCAAATAAGACCGTGCTTAGAATATTGCTCATGCATCTGGGGTTGTCGCACCAAAGCAGACTCTAAAACTGCTGGATTCCACTCAGAAGAGAGCTGTGCCTCTCATCGGCGACCTGGAGTTGACCCGGAATCACCGCAAACATGTGACCGAGATGTCCCTGTCACTGTGGAACTCACTCCCATGCAGAGGACATCTATTTCCCCCTAATTACATCCTACAACTATTCAAGAACCATGTCAATCAACATGTTCGCACACACACCGCTCGTCGAGCGCCATATATAGTGGGTGCCCCTGCCATAAAGAAATAAAAAATAAAATAAATATGTAATAAATAAAATCAAATTGTTTATCATTATCGAAAGTTTATATTACACACCTCCCAATAAAAAACTTAAAAAGAACACTTGCATTGCACATTATAACATTTAATTAAAATGTATGCATTTTTGAATAAAATAATTATTAACAGTGAACAAGCTGTAAGCATTTTAGGCCCTTTATAATTTGGTTTATTTTTACTTTTAAATTTAAACACTTTAGTATTCAAAATCGTTTGTTAATTGTTTGCTTTCCATAAAGCAAAACTTTAGATAATGAGAAACTTTCAAAGTTTATCTATCTTACATAAATTAAAGGCTGGATCCTAAATTTTACAATAAACTATGAATGATTTATCTTATATACATTAACGATAAAAAAACTCAATAGATTAAAAATTTAACAAATAATAATAGTAGATGCTAAAGCTAAACATCATTAAAAACCACGCTAAAACGATCTCTCCATACGGACAAAACAGCATTTTATGTACGTGCCGTTGAAAAGCTCTGCAAAAAGTAATGAGTCACGACTGGGGATGCGCGATACGATACGATATTCCAGAGTATCGATACTTTTAGGGCCGATACTCGATATTTAGGATCGATACTTTGGTTTACGATCCATTGCAAGTATCGATACATTTGCGCTGTATCGATACCTTACGATCCGCGAAGATTATTTTATCTGCTACCTACTAGCAAATACTCATTTCACTTCACGCAACCTTTATTCGTCGTTTGCTATAAAGTGCATATACTGCGAATATGTTAGGGACTAGTTTGGGTTAGGGGTGTATATCAGCTCGGTGAATCCCCGATATCATTTCTAGGATCTGGGAATGTCAGTGCTCGGAGAATTTCATACCAATCAGCAAAGTAAAGAAAATGTTGAAATAGGCAATTTAGCTGATTAGCTTTAGTTAGATGTTAAGTCAGAATTTTATCAATAAGCGTGAATATATTTTCTGTGAGTATCGCCGTAGCAGGTGATATTTTAATAGTAAGCTAATGTATTTAATTTGGAAAATGTCTCTATTTTTGTTCCATGTTGTTTTTGTACTATGATTTCTATAATAATTTAGGATAAGACAAGAGAAAATATATATTTTGGTTTTTGTTTCTAATTTTTAGTAATAATAATAAATATCTTTTGATAATGATGCAAAGTATTTAATTCAATTTATCACTATATTTTGTTTAGGAATAACAGTACCGAGAAAGTAATTAACTTTCTCTATGATCCGGCATCCTGAAAATCCACAAGCGTCTAGCAATAGGGCGTAATTGTCGATGCCACATGCGTAATAGCGAAACAAGAATAATAGAGGTATCATTATGGCTTTGCATGGCCTTCCGCTCGCTTCGCTCGCTACGGGGGCTTAATTAACAAGAACTAACCAACACTAACTCAAGGCGAACCCAAAATTAATAAAAACAAACATAACCTCAAAAAAGGTAAACAAAACATCTGTCGCGACCGACAGGAAACGAACTCGCAGCGCAGGCGTGACAGGCAAGCGCTCTGCCTACTACACCACCGAGGCGTTGAAGAAATTTTGCTAGAACGTAGAGACATGGATAATTCCGATATTTCGTTCTAATTGCACCACTGCGCATGTGGCATCGAAAATTACGCCCACTTGCTAGACACTTTTTAAAAATCCTGGATCGTTAAGGTATCGATATTTTAATAAGCGATATTTTACGGTATCCATACTTTACGTTTCGATCCGTATCGATACCTAATATCGATCCATTTGCGTGTATCGTGCATCCCTAGTCACGACTCGTTTCGGGGGCAGCCAACAGCGATGCTTCTCAGTGGCGTCACCCGCCGAGGCGCAATATCAATATCATACCGTGTTTCCTTGTACTGTTGTCACGAGTCAGCTAATACCACCTAGTGGCCCCTGTAAAATTGAAAATGTATAAAAGATGCAACGCGGTAACGCCACTGCGCCTACCAGAGAACATCCGACATCCGTACATCGTGCCATTGTTTATACATAAAGACAATGCTATAACTAATTCTCTGTGGATGGTAATCATCGTGCATTCAACATCTAATTTTGTCTAACATCGATGACGATCGCACAGCTCTATTTTCAAGAGGTTGGCACTGTTGCTGGCACATACCACACTAGGTGTGGCAGTTGGCATCACTGCCTACCGCTATTGGTATTTTTGTGCAAGTCTGCAAGTTTATGTTCTTTGTTTTAGATTAATCTTGATTTCTTAAATGTTTTGTTTGATAATAAATAATTAAATATATGTGCTATATGATAAATATCAGTGCACTAGAATAGAAATAAATATATTCCTTACGCCATGGGGCTTAGGGGGTTAACAACGTATATAAAAAATAACCAAGCGGGAAATTTTTTTGAAGATTTCAAACTCCGCGATTGCAACCTAGTAATAGATGCAGAAAGTTTATGCAAACTGGTGAACATAAACACGTTCAAATGGAAAAACCTAGACACAAGTGCGTTCGCTGCCTGCTGCTACGGAGGAGATTATGATAAATATGACCGAATATTTAGAGAATTCGTTAAGGCCTTGGAAGAATGCAACATTACTCCTTATTTTCTCTATGGTGGATCGAGCTGTTCTGAAAAAAAAATTGAGCGTGCCGAAAATCGTGCTAAAAGTTGCAGTACTATATCTCCAGACCTTATAAGACAAAGGATGACATGTGGGAAAAACATGCAACGAGAAGATACCAAAGGGCTCGTGTATCCAGTAGGACTTAAATACGTGTTCAGAGACATAATGGTTGAACTAGGCTTGAACGTTATCGCTATATCCAACACTGATTCTGATAATAATGCAGCTGCTCAACTTGCCAAAGCCTTAGATTGCCCTTTGTTGGGTATGGATTCTGATTTTTTTATCTACGGTTCATTATATATTCCCATTTTGTCAGTGAATTTCAACGCGTCTACAGATGATGATAATTGGAGAAATAAAAATCCGAGTAAATATCTTTTATGTAAGATATTCAAAATAGATAAACTATTGAATTATTTACAAGATACTAATCAGAAATGTTTGCGCTATATATTACCTGTTTTGATTGGAAACGAATGCCACAAACAAGCAATATTTACAAAGTTTTTTCTTAGAAATAACATTGGTGGCAATGAGCGAGAAAGGATTGCTGGAATTTTTAAGTGGCTCAGAGATCAAGATTGCATCGAACAGGCAATAGAGGAAATTGTGGAAAGTTTTGAGACGAAAGAAGAAAAATCCCATATTTTATCCCAGATAAGAGATGTTATTAATGAATATACTCCAGTACCTGTGCAAACAATATTGGAATATTTTAATTTAAAGCTAAATGATTCGACTGAAAATCAGATTGTTGATTTTGAAAAACTGAGGTGCATTTTGAAGCTTGAATCTGTTGACTTTACCTTAACAAAGCCGCTAAAAGGGACTGACAAGGGGACAGGTAAATGATGAACCTCTAAGATATAGAATACTTTTAAATTGATTACATTATGATGGCCAATGCTTTTTAAATGAAAAGGCTCAACAATTTTTTCTTTAAGTGGTCGTATAAGTATAATCCGTTCAAAGAAGCATAAGATAGATAATATTATGCACAGTTACAGAAGGATGTTGGCATACAATTGTTCAATAGTTCAAATCTTTGTATAAAAAAACAACTGCCAGTTGATAGCAAATCTCAAATGCTTAATTTGCTTTATTCCAGACTATTAATTCTAATTTAGTCATATTTTCAAAAATTACTTTTTTATATTTGAATAGGTACCTTAGATTTTGCTTTAGTTTTACTGATGTAATATTGAATATTGCTCTACCCTTACTTACTAGGCTTATTATTTAGGGATAAGTATTAGTGGTGTGACGACTAATTTCACAGTGATTCAGTTGAACGGAAGCTATTGATACCTACATTTCCTTAAGGTGGAAAAATAAAAACAAACTATTATATAACTAAATAGAAATGAATAACTAAAATAATATGCCAAACAACATTGTACAAATATAAAATAATAATGAATATATACTTAAATAATATTGGAATATAAAAATCATAACTATAAGATACACGAAACAGAAAATTATGGTGTGTGCTTAAGGCCACTCGACAGAGGTGAATTTTTACAAATTTAAACAATTATTTGCATCAGATGGATATCAAGATAAAAATCTAGCTCATATAATCAGTATTTTTAGGCACATGCCACATAGAATAAGATTGTTAATTGTTACCTTTTCAGTTTCAGCACTGTTCCTGGAAAGATATACAAACTGCCGATATCCTTCTTTTTTCTCGAAGATGATTCGAAATAACCTATACATTTTGTCCATGTATATAGATGATTTCAATAAGCCAGATGCCAATGTGATCGCCTATACGATAATAGCAGCTATTCATCAAATTCTGGTTCATGATCCCAATAAAAAATTGACCGTAATCCAAAGAAGTAAGATGAGAAATACTCTGGAGGTAGCGAAAGTAGTTTTGCCTCCATGTGAAAAGGCCCTTCCGAATATCGAAGAAATCGAAGCACTCAATGAGGGAGCAAGGAAACGAATCCTTTTGGATATTTTGGAGCTCGATGACTATGTTTCTCAGATTTGCAAACAGCTTTCTGATGAATGGCATCTATTCATATTATCTATACTGTACTGTAGGAAAAACACTAATTTCGATGACATGTATGTGTATGCTCTTATTTTGAACTTCCTAGTACTAAATTATGTGGATGCAAAAGTTGAGGGGTTTTATAGAACAAAGTCGCATCTTGCTAAACTTAACAGATCTTCACCAAAAATTCCTGCAACTGAGAAACATCTGTTTGCAAATATGAATGAAGCAGACTTAAAACGCTTTTTGCATAATGTTATTTTCTATTTCGAAATGAGTGCTGCAGACACTTCTGACACGTTTGATAGATCTATTATGCATTCTTTGTCCGAATTTTTCTGTGTGTTTTTCCACATAAAGCATTTGAATAATTTATTGAATTGGCCATTTCAAAGCTGCAAATTGAGTAAAGTTTACAATGGTACCTTTCTGTATAATATTACAAAATATTACAAAGGTACACGCGAACTAACATGTTGTTTTAAGAAATGTCGGACAGTTTATTTAGCTTTTAATTATGTTCTTGAATTAATAGTTTATCCGAAACACATCAAATAGTTATATTATTTTTAATAGGGATTGTTTAATATATTATATTATTATAGAAAAATGGCATAAGGTTTTCTAACTTGTGAGCCGACTCTTTCTGTAAGCCTTTTTATGTGCTATAAATTGTTAACCGAGTGAAAGTGACAATTGCTCATTATTCGCTCAGTATTATATAATAATACCTATAAAGTTCCTACATCTTAACCACAATTTGCAAATAACCGTTGGTTTAAGAAAGAGATTGACCAATGCCTATTGCTTTGGCAATAAGAAATGTTGCAATATTGTTGATACTTTTAAAAGTTTTTATTGTCATGTTTTATATTACAAAATGCATAGTGATTCAAAATTACTGACAATTTATTTTTTGGTAAGAATATTGGTAATATTACGCAATTTTCGGTAATATTGCCAAACAGCGTCGAAAAAGCTATCTTTTTAAAATATGCGAAGGAGAAAGGACAAATCCATCGAGAGAACAGAGCTTCATTAAATAAACTGATAATTGCCCTAATTAGATGCCTTCAAAAAGTTTAATATTATACAGAATAATTGAACTTAATACCTTTATCACAGTGTAATAAAAAAAAAGTAACAAAATATTTACTGTGCCATCAGTGAACCAATATCTTATAGCAAACAGTCTTAAATAAAAAAATATTCAAAAAAAAAAACGAATAGTAACTCTGTTAACTCTTGCGAAAAATATGAAAAAAAGGGTAGCACTAACTTGCGTATATCATAAAATAAAATCAAAAAAGAAAACTTAAAAATAATGCATGTCATGTTATGTGGACCAGCGAGCTATCGCTATACATGTTTTAGTGTGCCTTAACAAGCAAAAAATCCGTTACGAATTTTAAAACGGCGAATTCTACATACATGAAAGTGCTTTATTGTCCAAGGATTATTACAATGAATAAATCTTATTGACAAAGCATGATTAAAATTTTGACACATACACAATTTTGTAGTCAATTGAATCTTGACACAAATACATATACCCTAAGTACAAAAGTACCACACTTAACAGTATACTAAGTAATACATGGCACACCTATTATATCTAAATACTATCCTGCTTAAAGAATTCGTCAATGCCATAAAATGCCTTCGACAACAGCCGGTCTTTCAACTTCTTCCTAAACATCCTCAGATTTAGGCTACGTCTCATCTCCAAGCTTAGGTGATTATATATCTTTAAGCCATTATAAATGAAGGTGTCTCTAATGAGGCTCAGGCGAGGGATAAGTAGGGACACATGGTCTATCTGTCTCGTGAAATGGATTTGTTGGCGCTTAGGAAAATCGGTTTTGTTTTTATGAATAAGGCAAGCAGTTTCTAAGATGAATAAACAGGCAAGGGTTAGTATATTATTGGAAATAAAAAGAGGCTTGCAATGAGCTCTAGGATGGGCATTGCATAAATTTCTCACTGCTCTTTTCTGAAGGATGAAGACTGATTGGAATAAATACCTTGAACAGCCACCCCAGAACGGAAGGGCATATCTGAGGTGTGATTCAACATTCGCAAAATAAATGTTACGGGCGAAGTGTTTCCCCAATTCTTGGGAGGTAATACGGATAGAGTAGCAGCCAGAGGCCAACTTTTTATTTAATTTTAGAATGTGATGCTGAAACTTTAGGCTATCGTCCAAAATCAGCCCAAGGAACCTAGAATTATCAACAGAAGTAATAGAATGGTTACCTATCTGAATGTTGTTTACCATACAGTTAAACCCAAGAATGTGAGTCTTCGACAAGTTTAGACAGAGAAGATTAGAGTCGCACCCTTCCTTAATTTTATAGATGTCGGACGACATATCAGCCCTGAGTTGGTCTACGTCGTGACCACCCCATGATACAGACGCATCATCCGCGAATGCCGTGATGGAACCAGACAAGTCAAGCTGAAGAAGATCGTTAATGAAGACTAGAAACAACGTAGGTCCCAAGACAGAGCCCTGAGGGACACCGCATGGAACACTCTGCTTACTGGACGAAACAGCCCCCAAAGACACAAACTGAACATGATCCGAGAGAAAGGATTGAAACCACTCAGAAGCCACACCACGGAAGCCATAAACCGATAGTTTCCGCAGCAGTATACCGTGGCTCACGCAATCAAACGCTTTAGATAAGTCACAGAACACTGCCGCGGAGGTCTCCCCTCTGTTGATACCCCGAAATAAATTCGATAAGAGATCAAACATAGCATCAGATGTACTCTTACCCTGTTGAAAACCATACTGGTGTTGATTTATTATCTTGTGTTTAACTAAGAAAGAAGTAATTCGTTTACGCGCAAGGGTTTCAACCAGTTTCGATACTGTGGAAACAAGAGAAATCGGCCTATAATTTGACGGGGAACCATGGTCACCTCCCTTGAAGAGGGGAATGACCCTGGCAACTTTCAGGCTAGACGGAAAAATTCCCGTCTCAAATGATACGTCAATGGCGGAAGACAACGCAACAATGGCATCCATTGGTAACTGAGCCATTATGTTCAAGGAAATTCCGTCCTCACCAGCAGCCCTCCTGTTTTTCATGGATTTGATAGTTTCATCCACTTCTTGAGGTGTGGTCGGAGAAAAATAAAACGTCTCAGGAACATGAGCGTTGGGGAGATAAGATAGAGGGTCAGTTGCAGGGTGCAAGTCCTTAGTCAGATTTTCGGCAACTGTGCAGTAGTAATTATTGAGGTCGCGTGCATTAATGTTGGATATTTTGATATTATTGGAAACTCTCCAGTTATTTCACCAACAATGGACCAAGACTCTTTTTGCTGGTTGTTGGAATTACGCAAGCGTTTGGAATAGTACATCTTTTTGCATTTTTGATAACTTGCCTGTACATCCTTCTGTACCCAAAAAAATAAGACCGGACCATTTCATTATTAGGGTACTTCTTCCGCACAGTATTCCAAAACCTTAGATTAGACGACGATGTGCGAATGCCCTTGGTCAACCACCGCTTGCGATCCCTGCTCCGTACCCTCAGACAGCGAACCGGAAAGGAAACATCAACAATGCTGGCCAACGACTCGTGGAAGCACTGCAGGGGGATTTCCGCATTCAATGTAGAGTCCCAATCGAAGGAAATGCAGCTCTCACGAAACACTCGGAATCCATGCGCGCTGTAGATCCTACTCGGTCTACTCACTCCCGGCAAGGTATTACATGCTAGAGGAATACTTGCTACAATAGCATTATGGTCTGATAAAGCCGGGTCAAAAACGTCACAAGGAACAGCATCGCAGACGTTAGAGGCAATGTAATCAATTGTAGTAGATGACGCGTCCGTTACACGAGTGGACTAATGGACATGCATGCTAATATTGAAAGAGTTGAATAAGTTATGTAGTGCCAAGGTCGAACGATTATTAATGTCTTCAAAATCAATATTTAGATCACCAGTTAAAATTATTTTGTGTTTTAGTGAATATTTTGACAGAAGAGACTCCAGTCGATCTAAAAATATATAGAGATTGCATCCAGGAGAGCGATAAATGCATATTATAAAGCAATTTGATTCTCTGGAGTGTAAAATTGAGAACTCAAACTCCCTCTCAACGAGCATGTTATCAAACTTATCAAAGTGGTCAAAAGCCTGAGAGACCCCCTCACTCACAAGGGCGACAGTACCCCCGTACCCTCTACTCAACCTACAAAACTTGGAGCCAAACCGGGAACATATAAAGGCTCATCTGGCTTAAGCCAATGTTCTGTCAATAGAACAATATCAGGATAATTTAAACTTTCTAAAATAACAAAAAGTTCGTCAATTTTATTGCGAATTGACTGGATATTTAAGAGCAAAATTGAAATGCTCGTGTCATTTTATACTCTAATAAAGAGTTGTCAGAAGCAGATTTGTCAGAATCCAGACATACAGGCGGAACGCCGACCTCTAAAGAAGAATTATTTACTATTGAGTAGTCACTAATGCAAATGTGTTTCAAATTGGACAAAGTGAAAACACCCGTGAGAACACGGCTAGCTAGCACATAATTAACGAGATTCCGACAAAGATGCTTTTTACTAAGTCTATGCCTATTACCTAAAATAATGTTGTCGAAAATTCTGATTGAAGCATGATTGCTATGGAGAAATTGTTGGCACACATTGACAAAACTGATATAGCCACTAGGAACTGATTTTTTATAATTTAAAGAGAATATTAAGTTTGTGAATGTGCCCATGGAAAACAACTTCCTCAAACTTTTAACATTCATATCCATATTGGACCTTAAATCTATGCATATAACTATATTGTCTCTATAGCTGAAAGAAGTAGACAACTGGAAGATTCGATCCGCCATTTGAGTACGTGGTTATATTACCCGAAAAATTACCGAAACTTTTAGGGAATATTACGGTAACAAAAGGCAGGGTTATCAACGGCCGCGTGCCGAAAATATTTTGGCGCCCCTTAAAGGGAGGATAATCGGCAAAAAAATTTTGGGTGCTATGTCCAAATTTGTCCAATTTTTGTTAAGAATTTAGTGTAGAACGGTTACGAAAGCTATCAGCAACCCTTATTAAATGGCTTAAGAACTTTATGCGGTTCGTTGTTACACAATACATTTTTTAAATTTTTTATTTAAGTATTATTCGACTAAAACTGCATTTTATTTTAATTTTGTAATGAAACTACAGAGGTTTCAAAACTAAAGCTTTATTCAGAGTCAAAAATAGCTTTATTGATTCAAGCTTATACAACTTATGATCAAAGCATCTTAACCTAAGTATAGTCAACAGCACGGGTAATAAGTTTCAAAAAGAATGCGATAAAAAAAATTGATTTCACTCAGCCCCTATCAAAACAGGTAAAAACAAAACTACTGCTACTGACGGCCTTCGCCGCCACCTGTTTTTGTAGGGTTTTTCTCCTCTGCCCCTCAGCCGTCGAACTGCATCAGCGGCAAGTCCGACTGTACAGATGGTCCATAAAAAACCACCAATCATAAAATAACACATAAAAAGTGGTTTAAAATCTGCAAAAGGCATAATTAAAATATTCTAAAATATATAAACCCAATAAACATTACCTACTCTAAATACTTTTTAAAAATACACTTAAATAAAAGATATATGCAGAAAACAATCTATTGTGACAATAAATAAAATATAAAAATAAAACACATACAAACAATCACTAAGCAAAAGAGTCGTTATAATACTCAGAAACTGAATAATAGGCCTTTGATATTAATAAATTTTTCACCTCTCTCCTCTCTCCTAAAATGATATTTGTTTGTGATTCTTCTAACAATTAATGGCCAATGATTAAAGAGCTTTTTGCTATCATATATGCTAGATCTTTTAGTTAGAGAAGAGGAGGGTATGGGTAGAGACATTATATGAGAAGCACGAGTGGAGCCAACTTCTAATCCAAACTTTACATGCATGAGGTACACTGATTCCAAGATATATACTTTAAATTATTTATAAAGGCATAAACTAAACAAATAAAACATTTAATTAGGACCAATCCAGAAATTAAATGGGTGTTTTTCGAGATTTGGCTGCTGCAAGTTCTTTTATAATTGTTGAACCATTGCGTTTTTGGAAGTTGGAGTCCTAATTTAACACACAACACCCCTTCACAATGAAATTATTTCCTAAAAATTCACATAGATAATATAGAGTACACAGCTTTAGACTAAAAAACACTTCACTAAACAAATGTGATTTATACTAAACCCATCATAGCACGAAACTTTGTAAACTTGACTTTAGACAAAGGTTTTGTTAAAATATCAGCTACGTGGCTATCAGTATTAATTTTAACAACTTTTATTAAGCCCTTATCTATCTTCTCTTTAAGGAAACTGAACTTAATATATGTTTCAATTTACGATTATTTTCCGGATTATTCGCAATTCTTAAGACAGACTGATTATCTTCAAAAATTTTAATTGGCAGCTCCAAAGAATCCAACTTTAAATCTGACAGTAACTTGAATAACCAACATGCTTCAACTACCGCCATAGATAATGCGCGATACCCCGCCTCTGTTGAGGAAATAGCTACAGTTTGTTGTTTTTTGCTTACCCAACTAATTGTACAACCATACAATTGAAACAAAAACCCACTTGTTGACTTTCTATCAAAGAGGTCACCACCCCAATCAGAATCTACATAAGCACAGAAAACCTCTAATTTATAACTTTTTTAAAGACTAACTTTAACCCTAATGTACCCTTTACATATCTTAGGATTCTTTTTAGAGCATTTAAAACATTCTGATTTGCTTTGTCTTGAAATCTACTTAAAATAGTAACACTTTCACATAAATCTGGGCGTGTTCCCAAGACAGCGTACATTAAGCTACCTACTATCTACGTACAAAGTCTTATTAAATTATCATCAGAATTTCCCTCTTTTAAAATTTTAAAGTCAAAATTTGGGTCCAAAGGAGTACTAATGTCATTACAATCAGACATTCCAAATCTATTTAGAACTCGTTTTAAATAACTCTCCTGAATTAATTCGACTGTTCCCTGATCTAAATTTTGTCTCCTTATTCCTAAGTACTCTGAAATTTGTCCTAAGTCCTTCATCCTAAAATTTTGCTTGAACATAGATTTTACATTTTGAACATCTACTAAATTGCAACCTATAATTAATACGTCATGGACGTAAAGTAAAACAAACAATCTTTTGTTGTTAGAGATTCGTGAATACAAACAAAAATCATGATCTAACTTAACAAAATTTTCTTTTATCATTAAATTATCAAACTTATTGTTCCAATACTTTGGAGACTTCTTAAGTCCATATATAGATTTATTCAATTTATAAACTTTTTGACTTACAGTTTATCCTGGCAATGTCATGTACACCTCCTCCTTGATGTCACCATAAAGGAAAGCACTTTGCACATCCATTTGATGCACTATCATTCCATAATGACTGGCCATTGCCAACAGGATTCGAAATGTGCACAACTTGGCAACAGGTGCATACAGGTCATACAATTCCTCACTTAAGTCCTGCAGAAAACCCCTTGCCACTAACCGCGCTTTATACTGTCCATCACTTTTAATCTTGAAAACCCATTTACTGTCGATTAGTTTTTTGTCCTTGGGTCTCGGCACTTCATCCCACGTATTATTTATTGTCTCTAAGCACTTTCAGTTCCTTCTGTATAGCCTCCTTCCCCTTCACACTGTCCCTTCCCGACATAGCTTCTTTTAAGTCCAAAGGCTCCTCACCGTCTGTATAAAAGCACATATCACACTGGTCCATATCAGAGTTCATATCATAATCTTTCATCCACACTGGTTGTCTAATTTGCCTCTTTTCTGTATCCCTTAAAATACATATCTGTTGTTCATTGCCTCCTGGTTCAGTTCCCCTCACTGATTCAACAAGAGATTGATCGGAACCGTTTGCATCCTCAAAAATATCAATCTCCTCATTAGGTCCATCCAACACACTCTCACTACTCTGATCACTTTGATCAACTGGCTCATGTACTTCTTCATAGTCAAGTGTTTCTCTTAATATGGGCCCTTCTTTTCCCTCCTTTTCTTCTGGAAAGTTTTAAAAAACAAGTTTTTCCTTCTTCAGAGGGTCCTTTAAATGAGGCTTGTCATCTCCAGGTATAAACACCACATCTCTTTGAATCTCAACAGTTTTCTTTTCTGGCAGATGTACTCGATAACCTTTTACCTCATCACTGTATCCTACAAAAATTCCAAAGATGTTTTTAGCATCCAATTTCAACCTTTTTTGCTTTGGAATATGAATACTAGCCTTTTTGCCAAACTCCCGGAAAAAATTCATACTCGACTGTTCATGAAACCATAATTCATAAGGTGTCTTGTCTCTCTGAGGACTGGCTCCAGCTCTATTTAGTGTAAACACTGCTGCATTCGCTGCTTCGGCCCAAAAATCTTTATCTAAACCAGAAGAATGTAGCATGGTTCTTACCAGCTCCATTATGGTTCGATTATCACGTTCCGCTCTCCCATTTTGTTCTGGAGTATACGGGCATGTCTTCTGGTGCATAATTCCCGTCTTTTCACAGATACTCTTAACCTTCTCATTGACAAATTCCAAGCCATTATCTGTCCGCAATATCTTCACCTTCTTTTGTGTCATATTTTCTGCCCAATTCAAAAAACTGAATTTTTCTCTCAGTTTCTGATTTGTTGTGCAAAAAATAAACTTTCCTAAAGCTTGAAAAATCGTCCTTCAAATTTAGCATATACTTAGCTCCTCCTAAAGATGTAAAAGCTCTAATGGCCCACACAAATCTGCGTGGATCAGCTCACAAGGCATTTAAGCTCTGCTATGACTTTCTGGGAATGACAATCTGTGTTGTTTTCCAGACAAACATTCACTACAAAATGGCTGATTTTCATCCTGAAACTCAATATTACCTTTTCTCAGCACTTTTCTGACGTGATCAAAATGTATATAAGCCATCCTTTGATGCCATTTGTCCAAGCTCATAACAGCATTACATTGATCATACTTTAGACTTTCTATTTTAAACTCCATTTTAAATAATTTACCCTTTCTCTTTGCTATGGCCCTAATTTTCCCTTCTTGGTCTATGATTTCACACTTGTTTTTATATGAGTGCATTTTAAAGCCTTTATCGAGGGATGTACTTAAAGAGAAAAGATTTACTGCCAAATCTGGAACAAATAATACATTAAGTAAGTCAGTTCTTACCCAACTGCTTCCATTGAAGGCCAAAAGTTGAACTTTTCCCACTCCTTTTATTCCTACAAAGTTGCCATCACCAACTCTTACTTTTCTTGTTACAGCCAAAGTTTCCATTTCTATAAACTGGTTTTTATCATAGCACATATGCTCGGTTGCCCCACTGTCCATCCACCAACCATGTCTAACATCCTCTGACCCAATTATCGCCACAATCTCCACACCACATTCGGATATTAGTGCCTGGTCAGCTGACCTCTGGTTGTCCTTACCCTGAGTAGCATCCCCATGCCCTTGCTTCCTAAACCAACATTTCTCCATCAAATGGCCTGGTTTCTTACAAAAATTACAAACTCATTGAGGGCAATTTCTTTTTAAATGATTTCCACCACACTGAAAGCATTTAATACCTGAGCTACCACTTGTACTTGTGGTGCCATCCACTATGCCAAAATAGCCCTTTGACCTTAATGCTATTTGTACTTGAAACTTCCAAGTAACCCAATTTTCACCGTTTAATTTTGCAATATTTAACAAGCCTACTTGCTCCGCCATGTCTCTGTGTTCCTCTTAGGGTTCCTTCAAGCCTCACAACTGGAGTAATACACTTTTACAGCCCAAAAAGAAACTTCTACCGTCCACTAACTTCCACAACAAAAACTGAAACTTTACAGCGGGTCTGGGCCCATAACCTGTTGAACCACTGCGTTTTTGGAAGTTGTGGTCTTAATTTAACACACAACAATAATATCAAAATCAATTTTATCGAGTATCTCTTGCTCTATAACTAAGATTGCCAAACCAGATAGGTAATCTTTCTAGTGACATGGTAGACCTCAAATAATTTTTAATTTAGAGAATGATCTCTCACCAGAAGCAACAGACACAGGTAAAGTGAGGATTCATAAAGCAATACTAATATTTAGTAGAGAGGAAGTTAGATTGTTTTCAAATACATATTTTAGAATTTCAAGGGGATTTGACCCTTCAGGTAATGAAAACAATCTTAGGGTTTTTATCTCGTTAAATAAATCATTTTTTCTACGAGCGTGTGAAAAGTGACATTTTTCACACCCATTTCAGTGTGAAAAATGTCACTTTAACGCACTAGTGTGAAAAGTGATTTGCTTTTCGCACTAGTGTGAAAAATAATTCTCTTTTCGCATTAGTGTGAAAAGTAATTCTGAAAAGATTTACATATTTCGAAAAGTCTTATTTGAGTAATTAAATAATGACAAAAACTGAATATAAATAATTTTATTAGAACTTTACAAACACAATAATATAACATATTATGATATATAAGATATCATGGCTTAAGAAAGTTTACCACGCAATTTGTACAATTAGTTAAGTTAATCTCCGACGGAAATTGTTAGTAGGACACTGAACTTCCGATCGAAGTATTCATAGTCAAAACATCTTTATTAGGCTGTGTACAGGTAACCTCTTTTTCTCCTAGTATCTTCAAGGCTGTTTTTCGTTTACCCTCCACGGAGTTTTCCACATATTCCTCGGCTACAGTGACCGACTTCCAACCCCCATGACGTTTGAGAGTCAAAATATCTGCTTCTAAGTCTGCTAAGAGCGAAGCAGATGATCGCCGAAAGCAATGTCCTGTATAGCTATACGGGTCAGGCAATCCAAGGAAAGTAGCTATGTTTTTCGGCATGGCTCCAAAAGTATTTATGCCTATGGGCAGTTTTAGGGGCACGTCTTTTCTATATTGGAAAAAGAATCGATGGTTCTGGTAAACTTCACGACCCTCGGAATTTCGCAATTTTATTTTTTTCACTAGAAAGGGGGTGTCCTATAGAGTAGTTTAAGAGAAAAAAATTTGCGGATCCTTCATATTTGAGCCGAAAAAAAGGCCCCAAAGTTCGAGTTTTGAGGTTAATGCCGTAGAACAGCGAACTTCCTCTACTACTTTACTGCACTTTTCTTTGCTTTGTTTGAAAGCTTACCTTAAATAGAACAGCTTAGAACACAAAAATAAATTAAATTTGCTAATATATCAAAATAGTTTTAAAAATTTATGTCATACTAACAATAATCAACAATCAATCGAAGACGAGTAAAGAGTAAAGCGGCAAATTTTAGCACGGCCACCTATACGACAGGTGGCCGTAGTTTGGGTTAGTTTTGTCTCGTTTAAGCCACTATGCGAAACAATTTCTGTTAGCCTAGGTTAGTTTGGGTTAGCTTTGGTTAGTTTGGGTTAGTTTCATCTCGTTTAAGCCACTACGCACTTGCGTGAAGGAAGGCTTTCTTCACGCAAGCCTATGCGAATCAATTTCGGTTAGCTTTGGTTATTTTGGGTTAGCTTTGGTTAGTTTGGGTTAGCTTTGGTTAGTTTGGGTTAGTTTCGTCTCATTTAAGCCACTACGCACTCGCGTGAAGAAAGGAATGCGCGAAGCACAAGCCTTTCTTCACGCAAGCCCAGGCCAAACAATTTCAGTTAGCTTGGGTTAGCTTTGTTAATTTATTCGTTTCTTCTTAATAGAACCGTTTTTAAAAATATTAATAATAATTACCTACTTGGATAAGCTTCAAACTCAAGAGAATGACCACAACTTGGCAACACTGTAAGTACTGTTTAATGTTAGTAGAGTTTTAGCACTGCAATGTTGCGGAAATGGCTTGCTTTTCGACAATTTTAACCTCAAAACTCGAACGTCGGGGGCTTTTTTTCGGCTCAAATATGGGGGATCCGCAAATTTTTTTCTCTTAAACTACTCTCTAGGACTCCCCCTTTCTATTGAAAAAAAATTTTTTGCGAAATTCCGAGGGTCGTGAACTTTACCAGACCCGAATCGATTTTTGGGAATGCCTACAGGACGCAGACGCTCATACTCTCGAACAATCTCTACTAAATTAATTTCTTCAATTGAACCACCACCACTAATATCAAATTCTTGACAGGTTTTCGTTTTAGTATCAGGTATTTTAATTAAGTAAATGTCACCTTTGTCTGTGACGTCTTCAATAGTCATCCGACACAGCTCGTCTCTCCTACACCCTCCTGCGATTCCAATGATTAGTGTGACTTTCATGAGCAAAAATTCGTCATCGTTGGCCCTTGTTAAAAAAATTTTGACATTTTCTTTGGAAAAAACTTTAGATTTCTTCGCCTTATAACCTTCCGATTTTCTTTTCAAAAAATATATTAAATTATTGTACCTGCTTATATCAATGTTTTTCTCTTTCGATAGCATTGTCCTTAACATGGAATAATGACTCCAAAGGGATGAAGACTTTTGTTGTGCGGACTTCTGCTGGAAATACGCCAGTAAGACAGTCTCGGTGAGATTCTTTATTTTATTTCCACTACACCACTTTTCGAAACGTTTATATGCATTTTCATATTGGATTCGTGACCGGGCCGGTAGAAGCGAATTCATGGCTATTCTCGCAGATTCTTCTACGTCTGATAAAGCTAAATCACTATTTTCTATGTCTGAAGAGTCCTTTAGGTTCTTGGAAATAACTTTTTGAGGCAGAATTTTTCGAATTACATACGGTTTGTCAACTTTACTGACATAAAAAAAACAATTTGAAATAAATAACATAGGATCACCATGATGATCTAATAGTTATGACCGAGGTTATGATAAACAAAACGACAAAATATACAGAAGTAATTTTAAAAAAGCCAATGTTCATTATGCTCGCAGAAAAAATCTTGTAAGACATACGCGTGAAAAATACGTTTAAGGCACTCGTATGAATTGCGAAACTCGCTTCGCTCGTTCCGCAAATTTTCATACTCATGCCTTAAACGAGTACTTTTCACACTTATATCA
Organism: Pissodes strobi; assembly: GCA_016904865.1. NCBI lineage: Eukaryota > Metazoa > Arthropoda > Insecta > Coleoptera > Curculionidae > Pissodes > Pissodes strobi. The sequence goes on from MU183949.1 coordinate 51,216, forward strand.
TAAATAGCTATTCTTCCACGTCAGCCTCCTTCTTTTCCTGATCAGTTGGCTTTTGTTGTAGAGCACAGCATTTTAAAAGATCGTCATTTAAAAATATCACAAATAAAACCAAAAACGTTATCGTAATCAGATATCATATCGAACCTACTATTTAAAGAACTTAGTGTTTGATCAATTATTTTCAAAAAGAAATTTATTTTAAATGCGGTTTTTGGATCTTGAGGTGTCTCATCGCCGGCGTGTGTTCATAATCGAACAATTTTGGTTTATACTTTCGTCTAACAGTATTTAATGGAGGAAATCCTTGCTCTATCTCAAGAGCAGCCACTAGTTTTCCAGCTTCAGCAAGTATTTCCTCGAAAACATTTCATCTCCATAATTTTTAAAATGATCAACTGAATTCATTACTAAATAGTTTTGACACACTTTAATGTCAATCGCTACACCTTGCATCATTTTGCTTACAATATTAATCTGGAATAAAACATCATACCAGATTATTATACTACAAATAAATTTAAAAGATTGAATATTTAATAAAAGAGAACTTGCTTTATGTCTAGTTTCTATCATTTTCTGCTATTTTTAAAAGGCTATCACATGAATAAAATGAAACTTTAGCGGTTTTATAGCATCAATCCTACTTGACCATCTAGTATCACTTAGGGGTTTTAGATGTAACTGAGGGACATGCTTTTTTTATAACATCCCATCTTTTTGTGGATGAAGAGAAAAATTCATAAAGTTCTTGTACAATATTAAAAAAGTTCACTGTTTCATTTGAAACCTTAGCAGCATCATTTACTGTTAAATTTAAGCTGTGTGCAGCACATGGCACAAAAAATGCCCTAGGATTAGCATCGAGTATGCGTTTTTGTAAACCAATATGTTTTCCGCGCATATTCGCCCCATTATCATGTAACGAACGCCGATTTACCCTAATCCTTTACTTACTTTAATTTCGGCCTTCACCTCCTGTTCGTTATCTATAACCGGGTTCGCAGTACCAGTGTGTTGACACCCTATTTTCAACGTAAAATAAATTTCCTATACACTTGGGCAACCACCCATATTTCGCTACCTAATTGAAAACCACTTTATGCCTCTTACCAGTACTTACTTTCTATTCTCAGGTGTATTAAATATAACTAAATGAATATAAGCCACATCAGTGATGTTTTACTAAAATAATTGAAAGGGAGCTTTTTTTTATAGTGACTATTTGCTAAATTTATTCGCTTATTTTTTAATATGACCTCGTATCTACAGCGTCAGGCAATCAGAACTGGCACATTAAAAGAAAATGACACTGGTATTATTAATTAGACACTGTGCATTTTTTTTAGTGTCGCAAATTTCCTAGAATATTATATTTTTCTAGCCAGTGAACAATTATGGAATAATAAAATAATTTGAATCAGCGATATTCTTGTCTGCAGTAAGCAGTAAATTAATTAAATAAAATACGAAGTATGATAACATTAATTATTTAATGGGATACTCTCTTAATTATCGAATACTACAGAAACAAATATTTCCCAATATACACGCACTCTACGCCTCATCATTTAAATTGAACTTACGATCTAATTTTAGCACTGAATTGTTTTACTGAAACACTCATGATACTCATGAATTTCTTGCCAACGGTCAACGCTAAAGATTTTCCAATATACATTCAATCTACACCATGTTGATTTAAATCTAGAATTTACTGTCTAACTCGAGCACTGAAATGTTTTACTGAAAAACTCATGAATCTCTTGCAAACAGACACAATAAATATTTTTAAATATACAGGCACTCTACGCCTCATTATTTAAATTAACGTACTATCTAAATTTAGCACTGAATTGTTCTACTGAAACTTTCATGAATTTCTTGCAAACAGACAACTATAAATGTTTTCAAATATACAAGCATTTTACACATTATGACTTAAAACTAAACTTACTGTCTATCTTTAATGTTAACTCGGAACCTGCCATCGTTGCTCCTCTTGCTCGTGTTTGACCATCTTATCCATCGACGATAATCCACCACGTTACTTTACTTTACTTTCGAACCGTTGACATGAATGATTATTTACTTCGGTATTTCCACGAGCCCTTAAACTGAAAGGCACTACTCTCGGTGTGGTCACAACTAAGACCATATTCTCGACTACAAAATTATTATTTTAACTTTTTAAACTTTAAATAAATTTCGAGCATAGCGACCCGCTACATCTGATATAAAATTTTGGTTTTGGCCATAAGGACCGACTGCAACTGTTAATTGGAATACGACTGCTTTTCCTTCGATATCTTCATGCTTTTATAACCAGATTTTGGACGCGTTTTTTTCCCCAGAAAAATTCCAGAATCCCCGTACCTCTAACAAACACGAGATGTTACGCAATTCGAGGCGTGTCTTCCTCCCAGAAATACCTGGGATTTTGCCTGCGGCAATTAAAGTATTGGCGATGACGCAAGACGCTTATTTTCCGCCGAAAACGGCTATTTGCGTTTTAACTGGGTTTTTCCACTCTGGACCAAAATGAGGTCATGCAATTGTTTTCCAAGGCAAAGCTACAAAGTCCGCTCGGGTCTTCGACTTTGGTGACGAACATTACTGGCAACGCCTATCGACCAATGGATTTCTTTTTATCAAGGTTTTCGGGGAAATCTGCATGAATGCTGAATTAAGTGGGGAATAGTCCGCACTCAAAACCGCGTCTAATAAACTTGGAATTTTCTGCAGAATTATTTGGATGATAGTCCAAGGGTAAGTGACTTTTCTGATATTGATTTTTGATTAATTTTTGGTTTAAACAAATTGTTGAAGCAATTCTTAACATAGATCAAGTGTTATACGTTGATTCATCACAATCATACCCTTGACCTCTCATGTCTTAATATCTAAATTTAAATTTTTCAAAAGCCATTACAAAATTAAATAGCCCTTCCCCTGTAGAGTCGAATATTGGGTTAAACGCTATAAAACTCTCTTGTATTTGGACGTTTTCAGAATTGTCATTTAGAATGACATTACGCAAAGCGAGGCTTATTTGCTCTGTATGGCTTGCATCCGGTGTACAATCTAAAATTATTGAATAATATTTGGACCGTATCTAAAATATAATTTTTTACTTTAGAAGCCATTAATTCAATGATTTCATTTTGTATCTAGTAGCCTAAATAATGGGTCATTCTTAAAGAATTTGTTTGTGAGTTTTGCACAACAACTCAATTTGGCCCTGTGATAGTTGTGACTGCAGAGTTTGCGCAGATTGTATGAATTTAACCGCCTCCGAATGGAAGGTTATGGAATTGAAAAAAAATTGCAAGCTGAAATATCTCTGCGAAAGATGTAACAAACCATCCAATATTCAAGAAGAATTTGAAAAACTAAGAAAACTTATTGAGAAATCCATGGTGGAATCGGACAAACATTTTAAAGCCTTGACCTCAAGAATTTCTGGGCTTGAAAGTTCTTCAAAGGCTTCAAGTTCCCTATGCACTATTCCCAAACCTGACTGCTTAAGCATAACAATGGCTGACAAACAAAATAATCTGATTAATGCTACTGGAAAGGCTATGAATTCTCCAAAAAAACAAGCAATTGGCACAGCTCCAAATACCATACAAATTAACAAAAATCAAGTAAAGGGAGCAATAACTCAGGCTATAACATCACAGAGAATGCAGAGTTATATGTCCTTAGATATATCCAACCAAGATGAGGTTCCAAAGAACGGAATTAATGCCCAGAAAAAAAACATTCAACAAGATACAGCACCAAAAAATTCCCAAAGTGGTAATATAAAAAAGGGAAAGGGAAGAAAATGATACCCTTGAAAAGGACTAACTGGCTAACTTAAAGTAGATGAACAAGTTAAAAAAATTTAAATGTATATGACAATACTAATTATACCATCATTTATTCTTTATAAAGACCATGGTTGTAACAAAGTTAACTAAAACAGTATAAGAGTAAAACACCTAGTAATCATTAGCACCTTAGCAGAAGCAACCTGACAGCAATAGCAAAGATAAACGACGGAATTAATAATAATTCCAGCCTTATATCGTTACAGATTTTCGTCTTGCTAGCTTGACACGGTTTCGTGTGTCACGACCTTGAATTTTTACCCCGAGCGCGCGTATGGGCAGTCACGCATCTATAACTTTGAGGCCCTAGCGCAGCTTGAGATTACTGGCCTCTATTCCACCTTTTAAAATGGAATTACTCGAAACGTAGTTTGTCTCGTTCAGTTACAACTATTGGAAATGTTTCAATTCTTCGAACATCGTCGTCAAGTAATGTATAAAGGGAAGTTTCCGAAATTAAAATGAAATATGTTTCATAGTTCAAACACAGTACAAACTCATTTTTTTATTGACAAAACAAAAAATATTATTAGGAAAATCTTATAAAAAAACATACCTATTTTAAAAAAATATATAACAAAAAGACAGAAGTCAAAATTTGTCTCCTAATGATGTTATATTATTATTGTTTTTCTTCTACTTTTCACTTCTCAAAAATGTTTCAGTACTCGAAAACATAATGCGACATTTCACTTCAAAAATTCATGTATGCAATTCACATGCGGTAGAAGTGAATTAGTGAAACCTTTATTAAACTAAACGTGGTGTTCCCAAACGATCGTCCATCGAAGTACTATAACCACGTCCGACGTTACTTAACTTCGGTGATCGGACGAGAACGGTTACTTTTAACAAACAAGCAACAACTGTATAACTGTGTTCTATTTCATTCTCTCACAGGCTACATTCTATAGATCTATCTCGTTTCATCGAGCACAAAATTACAGAAGACGTTGCCCGTACCGCATCAGAGCAAGGCCACCTATGTTGGTGGCCTTGATTAGAGGGCTCCAGAGTTGCGCGCGCATTACATTGTTGCCAAACACCATATACGTATAAAAGAATACGTATATGACAAACACCATATATTTAAGGTCTAACGAATCGCCGTCAACTAGTCCGTAGCTCAGTGGTTGGATGCTGAGTCTGCAATACGGCGCCGACGGCTCGGGTTCGATTCCATTGGCAAGACATGTTTTTTTTTTATTTTTATATTATGTGTAAAATGTTTTTTTCTTCATTTTGGGCATGCCTTGGGTTAGTTTGTGTTAGATTCTCTTGGTTGCGCCCCCGTAGTCAGCGAAGCGAGCGGAGAGCCATGTGTGAAGTTTAATATTAAACATTTTTGTCAACAATGTGGTGCGCGCTCAACTACGAAGCCCTCCGATACGGTAGGGGTAACGTCTTGTCCGGTCAGCGGTCAGTGACGTGCAACATAGGTAATAAAACGCTCTTATTACGAATAATAAACTATAGGCCTACCTCAATTGTACAGGAAGTATCAAATGAGGATGTGATGTTGAAAGTTATCATTAACCGTTTTGCATTAAAAAACACAATATATTTCAAAATGTATTTTTTAAACAATTAAATGAAATACCAAAACCTTAGACGACGTCTAAGACTATAACCATAACCACATACCTTAACCTTAGACAAGGAAATCCTAATCAAGAGTATAATAAAGACAAGAGAAGAGATTGGTTACTGGCGCCGTAAATTTGTTCGTTTGACGTAGAGGTGTGTCGGTCCGGATGGACCCGGTCCAAATGAACGAATCCAGTAACGGAACGAGTCGGACCGAATCCCTCCTATCATTCGGACCCGGTCCACTACTTGCTTTAACGGAGCAGAAATCGCGGTGCGAGGACTGCAAGCAATGTCGTGGTGAATCGGTTCGGGTGAAGCAACGATTTATAGTATAGGAGTCGAGTTCCTTGAATTAATACAATTCGGTCCGAGACCGGAATTTTGTTTGAGAAACCAGAGAAACCTTTTGCGTAATAATCGCGTATGCATTTGTTATTATAAGAAAATTTTTAATAGTTGCTTTTGTTTTAAAATTTTAAATAATATTTTGTTTACATTAAAAAAATTTAGGACAATAGATATTTTTAAAAAACCTAAACAAAACAGCAGACCTTTTTTAAAACAAAATATATTTATATTCCTTTATATATAAAATATAAACTACAAGAGCTCAGTTCCATTTGATATGGAAATTGTTGATTTTGTATAATTTTATGCTATCTATTTAAAATCAAATTCGTATGGTGTTCAATATCAATATTATTTTCAATTTAAATAAAGCATTTAAACTTCACAAAATCTTAGAAAGAATAATGCAGGTTATACAAAAAACTCCCGTCGGCAAAACACAAACGTTTGTGTTTCACGGCGCGGACCGGGAAGCGATCGATAGGTATGTGACATGTAAAGAAGGAGCAGTGAAGCCTGAATCGGTCGACTGGACCGAATCCATTGGACCGGGTCCACTGACGGACTGATTCAGATGAACCGAATCCATCAACGGACCCGGACCGCCCATCACTAGTTTGACGTAACTGCGTAAGTTCCAGTGTTGCCAACCATAAATCAGAAAAATCCGTAACAGAGTCCTCAAATTTTCCGTGTTTTTCCGTGTCCCTGAAATGTATCTTAAAAAAGGTTACTGTAAACGTAAAATCACTTGTATATTGAAGAGTTAAGCTCTTGGAAGAAAGATGGCACTGAGTTGAAATGTTCAACTATAAAAACAAAACAAAAATAACGTGTAGATAGTTTTTTTCTAAATTTTAATGAGTTTGAAATGTTTTTTTATACTATGCATTATTAGGCAACTGCCCCCTCCTACTGGCGCTCATGGGGAAATGACTTTCGCATTGAGCGTTTGACTCAAAGCCCAAAATTGTCAGTGGTCGTCAATATTTTGAAATTCCGATTTATTAACGCATCTTTGAAACTAAAGAGACCAGTTGACTGGCACATCTATTTTTAGGATTGAATAATATCTATATGAAATATCGATTAAAATTAAGTGAATTATATTAAAATGGACATATGACACAAATATAATAACGCCAAATCTTCTGTAAAAAATCCGTGTTTTCATTGCACGGAACCCAATAAAATCCGTGTCTGTGTTCTAGTTTCAAAAATCCGTCAAAACACGGAAGTTTCCGTGTCGTTGGCAACACTGCTAAGTTCCTTTATTTACTCCTTGTTAGTCATCAAGGAAAGCGATTGTAGGTGGAACAGTCATCGCTTTCCCCATGGTTGCCAAGTTGCCTACAGTTTCTGTATATAAATTTTGAAGTTCTTTTTTGCTCACGTTTGATTAAGAAGCAGAAGATATATCATGAATATTTTCAATTTGACAACATTTTTTGTAATGGCTGCTTTGTTTGGTTGTGTTGTTTACGTTTTTTTTTGTGATTTATTTTGCGATTCTCATTGTTTCCCATTTTGAATTATTTACTTTTATTAGTGATTACAGTGTATATTATTTAATTTGAGCTTTTTAACAGACAATTTAAGGTAATAGTAAAATGGATGGATGGATGGCTTTGTCATTAAGTTGAACTTATGCGCATTTAAAGATCCTTTACACAAATAGTGCACTATGTAAAAATCGACCTCTCCTATTGGTCGATCCATCTCGTATTACGATATGTCTGCGTGATGCAATCGATTTCTGTCAAGAGCTCTCGTGGTGTAGAGGTTTAGATCGTTGGGTCTCACCTGGAAAACGCGGGTTCGAACCCCGTTGCTTTTTTAAATTTTTTTTTAAGATTATGTTTCTAAACAGCTTTTTTCTTGATTTTGGGTATGCCTTGGGTTAGATTGGGTTAGCACCTGGTTAGTTTCCTTTTCTTGAGCCCCCGTAGCGAACGAAGCGAGCGGAGGGCCATACGGATCGACCAATGGGAAAGGCCGATTTTTATATAGTGTACTATTTGTGTAAAGGATCTTATAATGCAACTTATGCCACTTTCGATTATTTTTGCTTTCATTTCTTAAAGACTAAGAAATAATAATCGAAAGTAGCAAATCCAGTTAATTAATAGTTGAAAGCCTTTACAACTATCTAATAACGATTATATTTCCATTAAATTTAATAAATGGGAAGGAATAATCATAATCTGTTTGGCCATTCAGTTTTACCATCTTATTTCTTTTAGTGATATTGATTCGTATTGTCTGTAAGAAAAATATATATCAAAACCAAATTAATGACATTTTGAGTTATATGCCAGTGTTTACTTGATTAAACCTCCAAGTTTTGAAGAAGTAAAGAAAAAAATAGTTAATTTGAATTTGGCGGGGAAATCACAGCGTCCATCTCGTGCGCCATCTGCATTTATTCAATGCCTCCTCCTCCTACAACTTCACTTCACTTGGAGACAGGCAAAGAAGGCATAGCAGCTTTCTATCTTTCGGATGATTTATTCACATTGAGTTGCTCGTCTCTTCCTTGTCTCTGACTTACCAATTATTACCAATTTTCTGTGGATGTCAAATCATCGAGCATTCGACAACGAATCTTGTCTAACATCGATGACTATCGCACAGCCCTATTTTGAAGAGGTTGGCACTATGGCACTGTTGCTGGGTGCTGGCTGGTGCGCTGGTGGCAGTTGGCATTACTGCCTACCGCTATTGGTATTTTTTGCAAGTTTCTGTTCTTTGTTTTACAACTTTTACATTAATCTTGATTTCTTAAATGTTTTGTTTGATAATAAATATATGTGTTATTTGATAAATATCAGTGCACTAGAATTCCTTCCGTCATGGGCCTTAGAGGGTTAACAACATATATAAAAAACAACGAAGCGGGATATTTTTTTGAAGATTTCAAACTTCACGATTGCAACCTAGTAATAGATGCATCAAGTTTATGCAAACTGACGAACTTAAACGCGTTCAAGTGGAAAAATCTAGACCCAAGTGCGTTCGCTGCCTGCTGCTACGGAGGAGATTATGATAAATATGACCGAATATTTAGAGAATTCATTAAAGCCTTGGAAGAATGCAACATTACTCCTTATTTTATCTATGATGGATCGGTGTATTCTGAAGTAAAAATTGTGCAAGCCGAACATCGAGCTAAAATTTGCAATACTTTAATATCTCCAGACCTTATAAGAGAAAGGATGACATGTGGGAAAAACATGCAACAAAAAGATGCCAGTGGCCTCGTGTATCCAGTAGGACTTAAATACGTTTTCAGAGACATTATGGTTGAATTAGGCTTGAACGTTATCGCTACATCCAACACTGATGCTGAAAATGCAGCTGCCCAACTTGCCAAAAATTTAGATTGCCCTTTGTTGAGTACGGATTCTGATTTTTTTATCTACGGTTCATTATATATTCCCATTTTGTCTGTGAATTTCAACGCGTCTACAGATGATGATAATTGGAGAAATAAAAATCCGCGCAAATATCTTTTATGTAAGATATTCAAAATAGATAAACTATTAAGTTATTTACAAGATACTAATCAGAAACATTTGCGCTATATGTTACCTGTTTTGATTGGAAATGAGTGCAACAAACAAGCAATATTTACAAAGTTTTTTGTAAGAAGTAACATTGATGGCTATCAGCAAGAGAGGATCACAGGAATTTTTAAGTGGCTGCAACGTCAAGATTCCATCGAACAGGCTATAGAGGAAATTGTGAAAAGTTTCGAGACGAAAGAAGAAAGATTGCATATTTTATCCCAGATAAGAGACGTTATTAATAAATATACTCCAGTACCTGTGCAAAAAATATTGGACTATTTTAATTTAAAGCTAAATGATTCTATTGAAAATCACATTGTTGATTTCGAAAAAGTGAGGTGCATTTTGAAGCTTGAATCTGATGATTTAACAAAGCCATTAAAAGAGACTGGCAAGGGAACAGGTAATTGATGAGCCTTTAAAATATACACTACTGTTTGCGCATAATATTACTATTATCTATCTTAGGCTATTGTTGAGTCTTTGCATATAAAAAGCATTGGCCATCATTGGCCAAAATTGAATATATTATGATGGCCAATGCTTTTTATATGAAAAGACTCAACAATTTGTCTTTAGGTGGTCATATAACAGGGTCAAAGGAGCATAAGATAGATAATGATAATATTATGCACAAATACATAGTTACAGAAGTACGTTGGCAGTAAATTGCTTAATATTCAAAATCTTTGCATACAAAATAACTGCCACTTGATAGCAAATCTCAAATGTTTAATTTGCTTTACTTGACACTATAATAATTCTAATTTAGTCATATTTTCAAAATTTACTTTTTTTTAAAGTTAAATACCTCAGACTTTGCTTTAGTTTTACTGATGTTATATGGAATATTGCTCTACCCTTACTTACTAGGCTTATTATTTAGGTATAAGTATTAGGGGTGTGCTGATTAATTTCATACTATCCAGTCAAACTGAAACTATTAATACCTACGTTTCCTTAAGGTGGAAAAATAAAAACAAACTATGTGACTAAATATAAATGAATAACTAAAATAATATGCCAAACAACATTGTACAAATATCATAAAAGAAAATACTTATAAAAATATTCCTACTATACTTAAATAATATATTGGAATATAAAAATCTTAAGTGTAAGATATAAAAGTAAATTTTTACAAATTTAATCAATTATTTGCGTCAGATAGATATCAAGAATAAAAATCTGGCTAATAGACCGGGGGATAGTGACAGATTTTGGGACACGATTTTACTCAGTATGTCTTTCAGAGGACAATATTATCCATATATCTTCATGATAATAATGCATGAATCAAAGAGTCGTCTTGGGTTCTTCATATTAAAAAATGATTCATCATTTGTTCGACAGCCATGTGTTTTGGTACGATTTTAATCAGGCTGCCATGTGCTCTGTAATGAAATTCAAAATAAAAATTTGATGTAAATTCATTGGCATACCGTTAAGGTGGGCCCGAAGGGCTGATATGGCGACATGAACTTGTATTTGAATAAGGAAATTTTCCGCGTTTTTAAACAGGCTGCCACTGATAAGTATACAAGTTCTTGTTATAAAACTTCTTAAAAAAAGATGGCATACCGATTGCGTATGCCCAAGTACTGTTTACATTGCAAAAATTTTGTACAGCTATGGAATGACATTCTGTGATTTTAGTCAGTATGCCATTCTATTTTCATACAGTTAATGGTAACATATGGTGTATATGATGTTGGCATATCGTTTGAGAGGGTAGAAAATATAGGCACACGCATAAAACATTGCAAAATAGAAAATAGTATATTAAGATACTAGTTTTAAAAGACCATATTTTATCGCACGAGGACGAAATTAGGAAACGACCCGCTTGCGGGGAGTTTCCTAACGTGCGAGTGCGCTAAATGTCTTTTAAAACGTGTATTTTATACTATTTTTTCTATTTTGCAGGTTTTTTAATGAAAAACATTAATTTATTCAAGTCGCGATCAAAAGTTGGACAGCCATCTTGTCACTTTTGACGTCTGTATTATTAGGAATCCCATTTAAAACGGTGTCGAAATTCTTGCTAGTGAGCCTTGACATTGAACAATTTTGTTAATATCATAGCAAGCAGTCAACAAAAGTAGTGTCGAAAAGAGCTTCTTTTCGACACTACTTTGCGTATCGAAAAGACTTCTTTATTATACCAAAATAGAAAAAACAAATTCCGTGTTTCTAAGCAGTATGCCGTTTTGTTTTTATTATAATCATGGTATATGTAGATGGAATAACAAATGGCATACCGATCGATAATAATAATAATAATAATAATAATAATAATAAAGCCTTTATTCCAAACAGGTATAAAACCCAATTACATGGAATTTAATACATCGTGAATATAAAAATTAAATAAAGTGAAATGTGAAATGAAACAAGATACAATACAATAGTAGCATGATAGTAACATGCATAACTGGAAGATACCACACAAATAATGTAACAGTACAACTCAGATGTGGGAGTTAATCAGTTCATTAAGAACAAGACCAACATGCGAGCTGTTAATATCACAGGATTTAGAGATTTCATTAAAAATTCGACACATAGCAAACGTGGGTGCTTGCAGTAAGATATTAGTGCGAGGCGTTTGAAGGAAGAAGGTGTGATCATATCTAGTTTGAAGACGAGGGACAAAGAAACAAATATGCGACAACAGATAAGAACAGTCAATTCTGTTATGTAGTAAGTTGAATAAGAATTTTACCAGATGCATTTTCCTTCTTAAGAATAAAGAGTGCTCATTAAACCGCAACAATAAAAGTTTATGATCAAACCCTCTCTCCGGGTAAACGCCATCGCTTTTATAGGCTAAATATTTCAAAAACCTGCGCTGCACCAATTCAAGCGAGTTTATGTGACAAGAGTAAATAGGATTCCAAACAACTGAACAATACTCAAGCTTAGATCTAACAAAACTATAATATAACAATTTTAGGCATGACATATTATTAAAGTTACTGGCGTTTCTTATTATAAAACCGTACATTTTTAATGAAGAGGCGATAACAAATTCAATATGCGGCACGAAAGAAAGCTTTTGGTCGAACACAACACCCAAATCAGTTACGCGCTCCAGTCGACTTAAGTAAGTTTGGTTAACAATATAATCGTATACGATGGGAGATCTTAGTCTGTGGAAGCTGATAACATTACATTTGGTTATGGTAAGATTAAGTTTGTTATGAACGCACCAATATATTTAGGTTATTTTGAAGCAATATACAGTCATTAACATTATTAACACTATGAAAAAGCTTCAAATCATCCGCGTAAGCAAGTTTACGACATTGTATAGAGTCCAAAAGGTCATTAATAAACAGTAAAAACAGAAGGGGTCCCAAGTTTGAACCCTGGGGCACGCCTGAAGTCGCGATAAAAGTGGATGACTTAAAACCCTCATACTCAACATACTGAATACGCCGATGAAGGTAGGAACTGAAAACACCTATCAGTTTATCAGAAAATCCAAAGTTATTAAGCTTGTTTAGTAGAACATGATGATCAATACGATCGAAAGCTTTCTGGAAATCAGTGTAGATAACATCAACCTGACTCAAGTCATCAATAGATCTGCAAACATACTCTGTCAGACAAGCGAGATTAGAAGTACAAGATTTACCACTAACAAAGCCGTGCTGATCCTCCGAAATCACAGCTCTGACATGTTCATAAATCTGTGTGTATAAAATTATTTCGAAAAGCTTTGAAAAATTGCAGAGAATTGAAATTGGTCTGTAGTTATTTACCAATCCTGGATCACCCTTTTTTAAAACAGGACAAATCTTGGAAGTTTTCCAAAGTTCAGGAAAAACTTTTGTTTTAAGAATTAAGTTAAAAATATGGACTAATGGATCAACTAGTGCCCCAATGGAGTCCTTCACTATAAAACTTGGCACCCCGTCCGTACCCGATGTCATTTTATTTTTTAGCTCTTGCCAGCATTTATAACGTTAGTTGGAGAAATCTCATAAATGTCAAAGTTAGCAACATTGGAAACAACAGTATTTAAGGATATTTCCTCGAGGTTACCACAATATACCACACTTAACCACTTATATTTCCTCGAACCATCTGTCAAACCATGACGTCAAACTAAACCAAACCAATTAACTATCTATTTATAGTGGTTAAGTAGTTTGACATTATGAATTTGAAAGGAGAAACTGCTAAATAGTAGGTATTAACTATTTTCTTTAGAAAATTTATTATTAACAAAATGGAATAGCTACGTACTCCGTGCTAATTAATAACGAAGAATTCGACATAAAAGCACCACTTGACATAATTATGCGTTCAAAATCAAGTAATTATTGATATAACCTCTTTTTTGTGAAATTACTTTTTGTTTTTTCTTTTATGATCAATTTTTAGTTAAACATTTTAAATGCCTCTATTCGAAAAGGAGTGTGAACTCCTGTAAGTCCGCATGATATAAATGGATTTTTAAATATACAAGGAGACGAATTTGAGGATGCCTCAAGAAATGCAATTAAACAACCCTCGATACCTTATAATCTAGAGAATTTAGCGCTTGATGCTTGATTAATATCGGTGTTTATTTCATTCTGTACAATGCCACACATTCAAATAATTGTCTTACTCATATTAAAGCATAATAATATAATTAACATAGAAAATGTAAGACAAAAATGTAAAACAGACTATGAAACTCCTGTGTCGTGAGAGACGAAGAGAGGGAGAAATAACGAGAGCGAGCTGCGGAATTTCCCTGGATTGAAATAGTTACTACTACGTCACCACCCGAACCACAAAGTAAACCATGACGTCATGAACTTAACTAACCACACCGCTGTGGTAAGCTCGAGGAAATATCCTTTTTGTTTCGATAAGAGGAGATGAGTCCGCGTAAACACTATGAAAGTACGCAGCGAAGGCATTGACAATATCCAATGGATTACTATATTCTGTGCTAACAGAATCCTTAACTAATCCAGGGATTCTTGAGTGGTTCTTTTTATTATTGATGAAAGCCCAAAAATTTTTTGGATCTGCAGTTATGTTTTGCACTGTATTAGAAACGTAAAGATTGTAGTCACGTTGGATTAAGTGTTTTATAAAACGTCGGTGGCAATTATAATTATTCCGATGAAACTCCGAATGAGTTTTTTTGAATTTCTTAAAAGCATTTTCCTTAGTAAATATACAATTTATAAGCTCGGATGAGTAATAACTTGGAAACCTACGACGTCGTTTTACTTTTAAAGGGACCGCACCCTCAAATATACTATTCAGTAAAGTATATAGCTCATCACAAGCAAGATTGACATCCTCCATATTTATTACTGAAGTCCAGTCAGCCCGTAGTAAAAGGTCATACATCAATATAAAATTCGCTTTACGGAAATTATATTGTTTAGCTATGTTTTCATTGAGTCTAAAGTTCTCAGCATGAGCAGTATGCAGATCAAAACTAAATTCTAAACACGGGTGATATGGGTCTTCAATAACTAACGGATCCTCAGACCTAGAGGCAGTACAATGTAAATTAGCTAAGAGAAGATCCAACAGCCTGCCACTCGTATTAAGTACAGTATTGTATTGTCTAAGACTATATATATTGTTAAAATTATTGAGTGCTATACATTTAGCATCTTTACCATTATTTACATAATCAGGTACATTGAAATCACCCAACACAATTACATTCCTATTAAATATGTTCCAAATTTCCAAATTTATTAGTCTGATTTCTTACATAGCTATTTGACACAAAACTTAATATAAAGCATGACTATTTCCTACGTCTGATGTTAAGCCGGGCGGTGTTACTGCACTGCCAGTGGCCATCAGCGGGGTCACCCATAGGGGGTTGAACTTAAACCTAACTTAATACTAAGTATGTGGCACTATTAAGGTGAGCTACTCTTTCTTTGGGTGAAGCCCCGTCAAAGACGCTATCGGTGTATAGGCATCAAGCCTTATAGATTTGTTGTGAACGCTTCAAAATCTGTACATGTAGGTAGTTTGCAGGGAAAACTACAGCAAAAAAAAACCCTGCTTATACTGCTCATTTGAGCAGGGAGTCAGAATATTTACATTTATATACATTATGTACAACGTTCATAAAGACAAAACAATTAAAACTATATACAGTATAAGTGGGGACTTAGTAAAACTGAGTCTGTTCAAGTGAGAAGATGATATCAGAGCATACTGGGCGAGTACCGCGGTCCGACTGCGGATACACGGACGCTTCGGTGGTTTGGAATCATATGCTAGCAATAGTGGGTTGGACATATTTATATGTCGACCAGCTCCCTTCACAGGCCCCGCCCACTCGTCCGAACGACGTGGATTGGTCTGCCGAGGAGATCCTCGCACGCAATTTTCAGGAGGTGATTACCTTCTGTGCTCCTGATATTAGGGGCGGTTAGTACGTTATATTTACAGGGATTTACAACTTATTCTAGGGTTAGTTGGGGTTGATAGTGTTAGTAAGCTATATTTACATTATCCTAAACGTATTGCGTTTAGGGCGGCATAATCTGTCGATAAAATAGAGATATTTCCCGGTAGATAGTTCCATGTTTTATGGGATTCTCCGGGTCGTATCTTATATCTGCTATGTTGGCTGTTAGAGGGGAGCCTGCGATCTGTCGTTCGAAGAATCTGCATGCGAGGGTGTCGATGTAGTCCTCGATGTATTCCATCTTGGCCCACGCATGCAGATCCTCAACCCTGACGCGGTCGTTCAGAGAAAGCGAAAATGCAGCCCTTAAGTAGTTGTTCTGCATGATTTGCAGTCTTTTTTTATGGGTCTTTGCGACAGAACACCATACTGGGGCGCCGTACAGGAGAGCTGGTCGAATGATAGCCCTATATAAGGTTAGTTTATTCCCCGGACTCAAGTAGGACCTGGCAGTAACCAGGGTATTGAGCCCTTTTTTAATCATAGCATTCTTGCTTGCTATCGCTTGAATGTGTTTAGAAAAGTTCAATTTATTATCTAGGGTAATTCCTAGATATTTAACTTTTAATTTGGGAATAATAGGGGTGTTATTTATTATCAGTGGTGTTATATGAATGTCTTTTAGCTTCCTGGTAATGATAATAAGCTCAGTTTTTGTGATTGAGCGATATTTTCCATTTATTATAGTACGGGGTAAGCGTACTCATATGTTCCTGAAGGTTAGCCTTCGCCACCTCCGCTATGGGATTTAAGGAATAGATCGCTGTATCGTCAGCGAATAAGGCTAAGTTGGTATTAGGATTTGACGGGATATCTGCTATATTGTCACGACTTGTGTTTTTTATCTGTGACGACACGCCTTACTTAGCGTGTAGGAGAGCAACTCAGATTTAGGAACGCACTACGTCAAGTTGAGAAGAGATAATAAAGGAGACACATCGATAAAAACAATAACAAGTTTATTTACAAACAAACTTAACAACGGTTAGATTGTATACTAATAAAGGCGTGTTTAAGATTATAGATTAATTAAGAGTTTACACTATACCCAATTAATATGAAATGCATGTCTTCTCGAGGGAGGCTTAGTTCAAAGTTTGTCTAGCAAGCGACGTCACTATTTTATTAATAAAGTTTATGTGAGCGGGTTGTCTTTTATTTAGGTATTTGTTCTGATATTTATAAGGTAAGCCTTTTAAATTTTATCACAAATTGCTAAGGCACTTTCACTACTTTTTAAAACTCCCCAAAAACTATCCCTTTACTAGAAGTTCTAATACTTCATAAATTCGACTCTCTCTATACTTTTTAGTAGCCCCCGAATGCCGTATACCTATGCATACGTTCACCCAGGTTAGGTAAGGACCTGACAACCTTATACCTGTGTATAAGTGTTCTCAGTTATGGGGGTTGTGGGATAGAACAGCTAGAAGCGTACGCACCTGTGTGCTGTACGGCAACCAGTCTGAGCGGTTTGAGAGACCCAAAAGTCTAATTAACTCGGCGTTTGCCGGCGTATTTATATGTTACAAAATGCTGATGATTGCATCATTAAGGATTAAAGTCGCTCCCGTCGACCGCTCAAATTGTTTATAATTAACAGTGAATGTTTATATAACATTTTTCAAGTTCAAGTTCAAACTTGCGACAGGGTGATATTTAATTAATGATTTTAATTAGTTCACAATATAAAGATTGAATAATAGCGGCGATAGTACGGTTCCCTGTGGCACCCCTGACAGCAGGTTTCTGCTGGCAGACAACCTTGAGCCAATTTTAGTAGAGAAGACACGTCCGGCAAGGTATGACGCGATGAGCGCAGTCAAGTGTAGTGGCATGTTATGTATTGCCAACAACTTGTATAATAGCCCATCGTGCCACACCCTGTCGAACGCCTTCTCTATGTCGAGTAGCATTAGGGCGGTTGATTGCTTCTGCGTGAAGCCCCTGTATACATCTGTCGCGATTTTCGCGGCCAGCATGACAGTGCCATGTCGACCGCGGAATCCGAACTGTTCGTTAGGGAGTATATGCAGTTTATCAACTTCCCTAGTAACCCTCGGCAAGATTAGCCTTTCAGCCACCTTACCGAGGGTGTTCAGGAGGGATATTGGCCTATATGAGGCCGGTAGTGCAGGATCTTTTCCTGCCTTGGGGAAGTGTACTATGCACGCTATTTTCCAGGACGCAGGGAAATGTTGCAGTCGGAAAACCGCGTTAATTATATGCATATACTGGACGATGGTTTTCTGGGGTAAGTTTTTCAGGACTGAATTCGGAATACCATCCGGGCCGGGTGATTTGTTTCTCGGGAGACGGCTGAGAGCTTTGCGGATATCCGCCGGAGTGATTCTCAGCTTATCAAACACTGTCGGAGGAATAGGATATGTATGTTGTTTAAATACGTTCACGGTCTGCGTTATTAGTTCCTGTTCTGGTAGGGTGTCAGGCGTCGCGCCATAGACGCTGCCCAGGTAATCCGCGAAGGCTTCAGCTTTTTCGGCGTCGTCGCCGTATTCGCGGCCTTGATGCCTTATTACAGGCATTTGCGTAATGCCTCCGCGGACTCGCCTAGCCAGCCTCCATAGAGAGCCATCATCCCTACTTATCGTGTTTATATACGATAGCCAGGTTTGGTTTTTATGCTCCCGTATTTGAATCCTTATTTCCTCGGACAGTGCGTTGATCTGAGCGGATCCCACTTGTGTCCGGTTTCTCTGCCATCGCCTTCGAAAACGGTTTCTAAAAGCAATGAGATTTAGGATATGATCAGGTAGTGATTCGGTTCTAGGGCGCGTAGTTACCCTAGTGCATAGTGCATCACGGATGCGCTGGATATTGGTAGTAAGAATTTGTACCTCGTTTTCGAGTTCCTGGACGGTTGACAGCTGCTCCGGGATCACAGTAGACTCGTTCAGCTGCTCCCGGAACACCCTCCAGTCAATATTCCTATACGAAATGACGGTGTCATTAGACAAGGGGACCCTGCAGTATAGGCAAATCTTGACTGGTAGGTGATCCGAGTTTAGGGCATTAAACTCTTGCAGCTGAGAAGTCCTGATTGCTCCCCGAGTGATGGCAACGTCCAGGAACGAGGCACTACGTAGATAAGTGGGATTAGGTGACCGATGATAGGACATTTCCAGGTTATTCTCGATTATTCGTTTGAACAATGTACCCCTGCTGTTAGTTACGCCGCCCCATTCGACGTGCGTGGCATTCAAGTCCCCTATCAGCAGGGATACTCGATTTATCGGTAGGAGCGCCAAGAGATCGGCTTCGACCAGGCGGAGACCCGGGGGCGCGTAGCCGCCACATACGCGCAGGCCACTCTCCAGTTCTATACTAACATTTTCGATCGCAGAATGCACGTTATATACGCGCCTGTAGCGAAGTGACCCATGCACGAGACAAGCCACGCCTCCCCCGCGTCGATCGGGCCTATCAAATCTCTCGATTTTGTATCCGTTTACTCGTAGAGTAAAGTCCGGCGTTAGGTTAGTTTCGACGAGAAAAACAACCTGAAAATTGGATGAATGCAAAAAATTTCGAAACTCGCCCAGCTTGTTTCTGATACCATTGCAATTCCAAGCCGCTATTTGGAGCATTATATGTCATATTTGGCATATTCTGTTGTAAAGAAGCGAAGGGATGCTTGGATAATTTGAGCCCTATCGCCGCCGCATGCTTCTAGCATATTGCTATAGCACTCGAGAGCTAAATATAGCTGTTCTAAATTTACGAGGTTATTAATTTTATTGACTACATTGTTTAAATTGCTCATGATATCATTAATATTAGCGCTTGAATTGCTGTTTAAGTTATTTTGATTTTTATTAGCTCGAATAGTGCCACTAACCTGCGATCTTTGTGTTACATTAGAGTTAATTCTATCGGTATTTTGAGACTGATTCCGGTTGGTTCGCATTGGGGGGAAAGCTCGGTTGTACTGCTGCTGCTGTTGGTCTTCACACCGTTGGCCATTGCTTAGGCCTTGGCCCGCTTGGCCGTCTGCTACTAGGGGGTTGGGCCCTCTCCAGGCCGGTTTGGCCGGGGGTGGAGCTGGCCGAAAGTTTTGCCTTGGTTTCGATTTGTTTGTGTTGGTATTATTGTTTGTTTGGATTAAGTTTACCTTATAAACAAACACCGGACATGTTTCGTCAATGGATCTGTGTGGTCCATTGCAATTTACACACTTTTGAAAGTCCGCATTGCACTGGACGATCTCATGCGCGCCAGCACATTTGCTGCACGCTACTCTTCGGCTACAGTATGATCTTGCGTGCCCGAATTGCTGGCAACGCTTGCATTGGAGTATAGGTTTATTCGATCTTCTTGTCTCCCAACTAATGCGGACTGCCATTAGCGTTTTAATTTCGCTGTTCAGTCTTTTGACATTATAATTTGTACCTAAGACGACTAGGTACATTGGTATAAACGTCTTCTTCATTTCGAAGACGTTTTTTGGAGTGATGTTATACTCATCGGTTAATGCCTCAATAATTTCTTGAGGGGAGATGCTGCCGTCAAGCCCTCGTAACACAAAGGCTCTAGTTTTCTCAATTGACTCCGCGTAGGAATGATATTCCGTTTTCTCGGAGTCAAGTGCCCTTTTTAGCGTATGTAAATCGTTCGCTGTATTGCAGTATACTATGACAGAATTCTTAGTATATTTCAGTTGGTATTGTTGAATTCTCATAGCTTTGAGGTCGTCACGTAACTGCCTGTGGTCGGCAGGTCTGCCTTTAATGACAACTGGGGGTGGAGGGATGATTTTGGGCTTTGTTGTCCCTTTTTTCTGCTGGCTTTTGCGTCCGGCGCCAGTAGACGTTGCCATGGAGGCAACACTTATAGTGTCCTCGTCTTCAGTATTTACGTCCGTTAGGGGCGCAAATTGATTGGTGGTATGTAGGGGTTGTTGGATTAAATATGTCGGGATATAGAGAGAATTGATCAAAAAAGTTATCATAATCTAGGTAGGATAACTGAGGAGGAATATACACGGCAAAGATATGAACCACATGAAAATAAAACGTAATTTTACAGCCAACAATATCAATGAGAGGTGAAACGTTACGACGAAAGATTGACAAGTCTACACTTTCACACATACACCCGCTATCAAGACACCGCCACCACGACTTTTATTGGTCATTTCAAAATTTCGATCCGAACGGTATGCACTAAACGTATCTGGAAGAAGTTCCGCGTCAAAAACACTAGGGTTCAACCATGTCTCAGCAACAACAATCGCATCATAGTTTGAAGCTTCTAAGGAGCGTAAAAATATCTCTGTTTTGCTGTTTAAGCCCCTGACATTTTGATAACAGCAGTAGAAAGAGGTTGGTCCTACACTTGGCGGAAACAAGGCTACATCACGTTTTTTTTAGCTATAGTTGGAGATCCATTTACATATTTAATAAATATGTTTGTTTCACCTGCCCCTTTACGGCGTTCTAATTCATTCCTAAGACGATACAGCTCCTCCCTTTGTTTAAGTGTTAGATCCGGTTCGATATACATGCCCTTTTCTTTACAGAATTTAGCTTTATTCTTTAGAACGAAGTGAACATCCTGACAGCTATTCAATACTACTTTTATGGCTTTACGACCATTTTTATTTGCTTTGCCCACTAGAGAAACCCTAGCAGTATTCATCGGTCGACCACATATTTCTGTCAATATCTCTCCAACTTGTGTCTCACATGTTTGAGTATTATCAAGAGCGCAATTATAAACAAAAACATTGCTCGCTCGATTCTGCCTGTCAATTATTTCAGCAAGCAAGCTGTCATTGGGTGAAAGAGACACGATAAGGCCCAAGCTTGTCGAAAATATTTAAAAATAGATGCAAATAACATTTTTTATGTTTTTAAGCAGTATGGCTTTCTGTTATTATTATAATCATGGTATATGTAGGTGGAATAATAAATGGCACACCGATGGATGAGGTCTAAAGTTTATAAAAGTAGAGAAAAAAAAAGAATTTATGAAAAAATAGTTTATTGAAAATCAATCATATAAATCATAATTATGGAGTACATTTTTTTCCGTCACTCCACAATATCTATTTCGAAGTTTGGTTCCTCGTCGCTAACATTCTCCTCTTGTATGACGTCGATGTCGATTTTATTGTCTTCCTCATCAATTAAGTCGTCATCATCATCGTCTTCATTATCATCATCATCCAAGGCTGCGATCGATTCGCTGTCATCTTGCAAGTCCCTTTCATGATTTGTAAATAATCATTGGTATTTCACATTTTAATGAGGACCTTAAATAATCTGTGTAAATGACAAGTGACGGTTGTCATTTCTTTTTGTATTACCTTCTGTAGCGTTCGGTTCAATGAAGACTTCATGGACGAATTTCGGAACCTCGTCGCCTTCAAACCAACGGAAGGTGTACGTATTATTCGGCTCTATCATCCAGCTAAATTCCGTCGGATTTAAGGTGCTTGGATTGGACAAGTAAGCATTGCTCCACATATTACCAATATATGTCGTACGCAATATGTGTTGTTGGAGTGCTCTATTGCATGGTGGTAGAATGCATGCATCGAAATTCAAGAGACTTTATTTTTAAGTTTCGGTGCTATCGAGCATGTTATAGTTACAGGTAAACAGATGAACTCGTGCCTTATTTACAGTCGTGCATTTTTTAAGTCCGTTTTTATTTGAGATATTTTTGGGGTTTTATTGTGAAAAAAATATGAATTATTCATCTGTAGAAGGGTTTGATATGTTTCGTCCTTATTTTGAATGCAATGATAATGTAAACTGTTGCCGCTAACATACTTCGTTTCTAAAAAAGTTAAAATTTTAAGGAGACAGAAGGTCAATATTCACTCATATTGAATGAATATAAAGCAAAAAGAGCTTAGCACAGTACACGTGTTAGAAGTGATTACCTCTTTACCGAATTGAGCTTAATAACATTAAGCTATGGATCCAAATACACTGCGAATATATAATAGAAAATCTGTTATAGTATAAAACGCGTGAGAGTCTTCTAGAAGTCCGGTTCAATCGCGACTAGAACAGTCAAAATTACCGATTCCATAAGAGAGAAATAGTCATATACTTTATCCCTTGCGAGACCAAAATTCCAAAGCATGTCGTTACGCGGGCATGAAAAATCACTCTCATGCGACCAAAGAAGTATTCACTTTTCAAAAAGAATCGAATTTATCTCGGCCCTAAAATCGCAATGCATTCTACTATCTTTAATTTAAGAAAAAATTGCAAAAAACGGGTTTTAAAATTTAAAATGGCTATTACGCCCCCCGGCGGTCATGTTGAAAATTTAAAAATAATTTCCAACATTTTCTCTAGGCCGCTTTAGTCCTTTAGTCATAATAAGTCTTTACGACAATTACTTTTCGAGATATAGCCGAATGCCATTCTTAGTTTGGGTTGTTAGTAGCTACCCGGTACTAAAAGAAAGGGAAATCGTGTTGTATGTAGTCTACTGCCTCCTATTTGACGAGCTTTGATAGTGCAGCATGCCATGTTCTTGCGGTGCGGGCGACCCTGTTCGATTACCGTCAGAAACAAAACTTTTTTTTAATTTTTTTAATATGATAAACCCTCACAACTTGTATGCCGTTCTTATTTTAACAAAGTAAATTACTAACTTTAATTATAAACCAAGAGGCATACTGATTAAAAACACAGAATTTTTTTCATAAGTTTTTTACAATTTTTTATATGGAAAACTCGCCCAACTTGTATGCCGTTTCTTATATCACCTAGATATACCATGGTTATAATAAAGACAAAAAGGCATACTGCCTAAAAACATGGATTTTTTTTTCGTATTTGGCAACTTCATTTTCATCTTTTAATATGACGAACCCGCACAACTCGTATGCCCTATTACATATCAATATTTTAGGATACAAACTTAATGTTACAACAAATTTTGTACTGACTAAAATCACAGAATGTTATTCCATAACTGTACAAAATTTTTGCAATGTAAACAGTACTTGGGCATACGCAATCGGTATGCCATCTTTCCTTAAGCAGTTTTATAACAAGAACTTGTATACTTATCAGTGGCAGCCTGTTTAAAAACGCTGAAAATTTCCTTATTCAAATACAAGTTCACGTGGCCATACCAGCCCTTCGGGCCCACCTTAACGGTATGCCGATGGTTTTCCGAGGAATTTTTATTTTGAATTTCATTACAAAGCACATGGCAACCTAACTAAAATCGTACCAAAACACATAGTTTTCGAACAAATGACGAATAATTTTTTAATATGAAGAACCCAGGACGACTCTTTGATTCATGCATTATTATCATGAAGATATACGGAACATATTGTCCTCTGAAAGGCATACTGAGTAAAATCCTGTCCCAAAATCTGTCACTATCCCCCGGTCTACAATAATCAGTACTTTTAGGCACATGCCACATAGAGTAAGATTGTTAATTGTTACTTTTTCAGTTTCAGCATTGTTTGTGGAAAGATCTAAAAACTGCCGATATCCTTCTTTTTTCTCAGAGATGATTCACAAGGACCTATACATTTTGTCCATGTATATAGGTGATTTCAATAAGCCAGATGTTAATATGATCGCCTCTACGATAATAGCAGCTACTCATAAAATTCTGGTTCACAATCCCAATAAAAAATTGACCATAATTCAAAGAAGCAAGATGGGAAATACTCTGGAGTTAGCGAAAATGGTTTTGCCTCCATGTGAAAAGGCCCTACCAAACATTGAAGAAATCGAAGCACTCAATGAAGGAGCAAGGAAACGAATCCTTTTGGATATTTTGGAGCTCGATGACTATGTTTCTCAGATTTGCAAACAGCTTCCTGACGAATGGCATCTATTCATATTATCTATACTGTACTGTAGGAAAAACACTAATTTCGATGACATGTATGTGTATGCTCTTATTTTGGACTTCCTAGTACTAAATTATGTGGACGCAAAAGTTGAGGGGTTTTATAGAACAAAGTCGCATCTTGCTAGACATTTTATCCCATCTCTTAACAGATCTTCACCGAAAATTCCAGCAACTGACAAACACCTGTTTGCAAATATGAATGAAGCAGACCTAAAACACTTTTTGCGTAATGTTATTTTCTATTTTGAGATGAGTGCTGCAGACACTTCTGACACATTTGATAGATCTATTATGCATTCTTTGTCAGAATTTTTCTGTGTGTTTTTCCACATAAAGCATTTGAATAATTTATTGAATTGGCCATTTCAAAGCTGCAAATTGAGTAAAGTTTACAATGGTACCTTTCTCTATAATATTACAAAACATTACAAAGGCGCAGGCGAACTAACACGTTGTTTTCAGAAATGTCCGACAGTTTATTTAGCTTTTAATTATGTTCTTGAATTAATAGTTTATCCGAAACACATCAACTAGTCATATTATTTTTAATAGGGATTGTTTAAAATGTTTTTAAGAAACTATTATATATTATATTATTATAGAAAAATGGCCTAAGGTTTTCTAACTTGTGATCCGACTCTTTCTGTAAGCCTTTTTATGTGCTTTAAATTGTTAACCGAGGGAAACTGACAATTGCTCATTATTCGCTCAGTATTATATAATAATACCTATAAGTACCTACCACACTTGCAAATAACCGTTGGTTTAAGAAAGAGATTGGCCACTGCCTATTGTTTTGGAAATAAGAAATATTGCAATATTGTTGATACTTTTAAAAGTTTTTATTATTATGTTTTATATTACAAATGCACATATGCCTAGGTAACTCCGTTTATTTTTAGATAGTATTTATAGCCTTTAAATAATTATATTAAAATATGTTTTTACATTGCAGGCTGCATGATTTTGAACCAAAAAAATAAATATATTCGATGTTACTGTTGTTACAAAATAATTGAAGTTGTTGAATTTTGAATTATTGAACAGCTTTGCCATGTTGCCCCCCACTGAATAATTATTCATGATTTACCGACTGACACTTCTAGAAATGGGTTATTTCCAAATCATGTTTAGCTTTTATTTTTAATATAGTATAGTGTAAACTATAAACAAAGTATAAAATCAGTTAGTGTGTGCTTAACCCTGCATCACTCGCGTATTTAAAAGTTACACCATCACTCGCGCCTGAGCATTTTGCTCACGTACATTGAACAGTTTATTTTAGGGCATTTTTACACGTTAATTTGCTAAATAATGCACATAAAGCTGTTTCATTTATTTAAAGACAAAAATAGTAATGCTATTTTACAACATTTACCTCAAAATACATCCTATATATACACAGTGCGTCCATAAAGTCTTGAACAAATTAAAATTCAGGAAATAATTTCAAAAAAAAGTCGGTAAAACATGTCAAACAATTTATCTAATTGCGCATTTTTGATATTTATTTCTGGCAGGAACGTCAAACTGGTGAGAGGAGTTTGATTACGGGGAGTGACGCCCCCGCCATTCCGAGTTGCCATGGGATATGGCACATCAAATCCCATCGTCCTCCCCCAGGCTGGAGAACACCAAAGAACAAAGTCTGGAGCTGATCAATGACAGTTTGTGACAAGAGGGGCTGCATTGTATTGGCTGGCAGGAACGTCAAACTGGTGAGAGGAGTTTGATTACGGGGAGTGACGCCCCCGCCATTCCGAGTTGCCATGGGATATGGCCCATCAAATCCCATCGTCCTCCCCCAGGCTGGAGAACACCAAAGTACAAAGTCTGGAGCCGATCAATGACAGTTTGTGACAAGAGGGGCTGCATTGTATTGGCTGGCAGGAACGTCAAACTGGTGAGAGGAGTTTTGGAAACAAAATATAGATCAGCTAAAAAGCACCCTATGTGCAAATAACTACCCCATAGGTTTTATCAACCGTATTTTAAACCAACAACCCCGCAGAAATATCAACACTGGTGAAAACGTACAGCATAACTTGCAAACGTCCAAGAGATATTATAAAATACTGTTACGGCTAGCCTAACAACCATCCGAACGTTTTTGTGCTACCCTATAGAACTAGCCGCCGCCGTGCCGCTCGCTTCCCTGTCTGTATGACTCATCGCCCGGCCGGTCGCGAAGATTCAGGATCGCTGGAATTATCTCGATGGCCTCGTCGAGATCATATAGAGTGGCCTCGGAATACTTCCCGAATATTCGTGATAGATTGGAGATTATATATAAGCAGACCTAAGGCGAATGTTAGGCAGTCGGTTAGTCGGAGAGTTACTTCAGTTAATCATTGAGTGTTGAATAGATATTAGTGGTAAAGTTATAAGAGTAGTATAGAGTGTTAAATTGTATACAGTGGTAGTGAATAAAGAGAGTATTAGTTGAAAATAGCAAAGTTGTAATTCTGTTAAGAACCCACCGGAAAAATGTAACATTTGGTGTCAGAAGTCGGATTGTGAAGGGACCGGACTTGCGAAGTATTTTTCGAGGAAAGAAGAGGTACAAGTACGTCAACGAGACCGTTTGATTGGTGGATTCTGGTAAAAGTTTATAACATTCTATGGTCAATACAAGGCAACAAACGGCAGAAATGGAGCAAATTAATAAAATGTTGGCCGATTTCTTGGAAAATCTAAATGCTGAGAGACAAATAGAACAGGACCGGCTGAAGAAAATTTTACAAGACCAAGAAAATAAAAGGCAAGCAGAACAGGGCCGGCTGCAGAAAATTTTTCAAGATCAAGAAGATAAAAAGCAAGCGGATCGGGAAGAGGATGGACGTAAAAGGCAAGCAGAACAGGACCGGCTTCATAAAATTTTGCAAGACCAAGAAGACAAAAGACAAGCAGAACAGGACCGGCTTCAGAAAATTTTACAAGACCAGGAAGAGAAAAGGCAAGCAGAGCAGGACCAGCTTCAGAAATGGATGCTGGATGTAATTGTAGGCGAGCAAGGAAAATTACAGAAAATATTGGACGGACAAAATGAGAAATTTGAAAAAGAAGCAAACAATATTCAAAAAGAAGTAGGAGACGTACAGAAAGAAATGAAGAATCTACAAGC
This sequence comes from Pissodes strobi, assembly GCA_016904865.1. Taxonomy (NCBI): domain Eukaryota; kingdom Metazoa; phylum Arthropoda; class Insecta; order Coleoptera; family Curculionidae; genus Pissodes; species Pissodes strobi. Next base: position 79,035 of record MU183949.1, read on the forward strand.
AGAATTTACCAAACTAAAAAATCAAGGATCCACCGAGAGGGTATTCGCCACAGGACAACATATCAAACCTCCCAACTTATGACGGTCAAACATCCTGGACAATGTACAAAAGACAATTTGAAGCCGCGGCTGTTGCCAACGGTTGGAATAATGAAGAAATGGCTACATCACTAGCGGTAGCGCTTCGTGGATCTGCCCTGGAACTACTGCAAACCATTCCCATCAGCCAACAAGGGAAATATGACATACTTGTAGCTGTCCTGGAGAGACGATTTGGAGACCAACACCGAAGAAAACTGTATCAGGCACAAGTAAAGTCTCGGCATCAGAAGCCTGGTGAAAACCTGCAAGAATTTGAGGCAGACATTAGACGTCTCATTCAATTGACCTACCCGGGAGCGACAGAAGAATTTCAAGAGCAACTTCCTGCCCAATATTTCGTGGATGGTATTAGAGATCCAGAAACTCAGAAAATGCTACGCCTAGCCAAATTTGATAACAGCAGTGAAGTTTTGGGTAGAGCTCTGGAAATCGAGGCGGCCTGTAACATCTCTAAGCCAGCAATCAGGGACGTATCCATCAAAGAAGAAAATTTGGCGAACAGCTGTGAACTAACTGAAATGGGCAGTATTTTGAAGAAATTAACCGAAGTTCTTCAGGCCACGGGGAGATTCCGGAAGTCACCAGAAGTTAGGCCATACAACCGTAATCAGTGCTATAGATGTGGCAAGACTGGACACTTCAAAAGGGACTGTCGAGTACAAAGATTCCAGGAGCCAATAGAAGATAGGCCACATAACCGAAATGCATCAAATCAGTGCTATAGATGTGGAAAGACTGGACATTTCAGAAGGGACTGTCGAGTACGGATATTCCGGGAGCCAACAGAAGTTAGACCATGTAATCGAAAGGCTATAAATCAGTGCTATAGATGCGGCAGGACTGGACATTTCAAAAGAGACTGTCAAGTACAAAGATTACGGGATCCACTAGAAGATAGGCCACGTAACCGAAATGTTTCAAATCAGTGCTATATATGTGGCAACATTGGGCATTTTAAGAGAGACTGCCGAGTACAACTACGACCTACAGCTCCATCCAGAGACAACAGCAGTTCAAAGCCAAGTCAGGAAGAGTTGAAACAATATAACTTTAAGGCTAAGCACAGGGAAGGAAGATGGCATAGTAATACAGATGCTTTATCCAGAAGGTCATGTGAGGATAATTATAAACATCGCCAAAGAATTGACCAACGAGAACGAATCAAGTTTAAGGTTGATCAGCAGTTGACCACAGAGCAACTAAAGATCAGCTTGAGGATAATGAAATAGCACAATTACTAAAAGCTAAGGAAGAACGTCAACCAAGACGGAGAGATATTTCAGCTAAGGGATCTACTTTTAAATCTCTGTGGGCTCAGTGGGACTCCCTGGTAGTTGAAAATGGACTCCTTAAACGAGCCTGGGAAAGCGCCGATGGCAAAGTAGTGAAGACGCAGTTAGTGGTACCAAGGAAGAGGGTATCGGAAGTTCTGGACGAAGTACATAATAGAAAATTTGGTGCTCATCTCGGAGTTAACGGAATGATTGACAAAATCCGCGACAGATTTTACTGGGTCAACTACTGCCAGGATGTGAAATCGTGGTGCCAGCAGTGTTCAACATGTGCCTCAAGTCAACGACCCCAGACAAGATCCAGTGGGAAGATGAAACAGAATGATGTGGGACTACCGTTTGAACGTCTCGCCTGTGACCGAATGAAGGCTCGATATAATCTCCAAGCTAACTAGGGGATTTCGGATGAACGATAAAGTTTGGTTATATAATCCGCAAAGGAAGAAAGGAAGATCTCCCAAGCTAACACCAGTATGGGAAGGACCCTATACGGTCATCAAAAGAATTAATGGCGTTGTGTATAGAATTCAGCGTAGCCCCAGAAGCAAACTGAAAGTTGTCCACCTCGACAGGTTGAAAGTATATCACGGACATGAAGTAGCTGATCGGGACGATCAGAATTAAGAGGGAGGCAATGTTACGGCTAGCCTAACAACCATCCGAACGTTTTTGTGCTACCCTATAGAACTAGCCGCCGCCGTGCCGCTCGCTTCCCTGTCTGTATGACTCATCGCCCGGCCGGTCGCGAAGATTCAGGATCGCTGGAATTATCTCGATGGCCTCGTCGAGATCATATAGAGTGGCCTCGGAATACTTCCCGAATATTCGTGATAGATTGGAGATTATATATAAGCAGACCTAAGGCGAATGTTAAGCAGTCGGTTAGTCGGAGAGTTACTTCAGTTAATCATTGAGTGTTGAATAGATATTAGTGGTAAAGTTATAAGAGTAGTATAGAGTGTTAAATTGTATACAGTGGTAGTGAATAAAGAGAGTATTAGTTGAAAATAGCAAAGTTGTAATTCTGTTAATAACCCACGGGAAAAACGTAACAATACCTTATGTGAAAGGTTTGTCTGAACCCCTAAGTAAGAAGCTTAGAACACCAAACTCTGAAGTCGCTATGTACAACAACAGTAAAAAATCTGTTTTCGCAGGTTAAACATCCAACCCCAAAAGATAACGCAAGTAACATAGTTTATAAAATTCCGTGTAACAACTGCAATGTATGCTATATAGGCCAAACAAAACAATATCTAAAAAATCGTATTTCAGAACACAGAAGGGATTGTAATATTACAAAATCAGACAATCCAAAAACAGGACTATCAAAGCACCATTTTGAAACAGGACACCATTTTGACTTCCAGTCGTCCACTATCTTAGATAGTCATCCTAACTTCCATCAAAGACTTTTCTTGAAAATGTGCCATATTACCACTAATAAACCCAATATAAACCTTAATAAAGACACACAAAACTTAAGTGCCATTTATTGTAATATTATAAGCAATTATGCCTAATCGTCCTGCAATAATTTACATTCAAGTCATTTCCTAATCAATAGACTACACATAAACTACCTTTTTCTATATTAACCTCCTACTTTTCGTTTTCTTTGCTACAATAAACCAAAAATATAGTGTTGGTTGGGGACTACCACTTCCTATATTATTTCATGCTTAAATTTGAATGCAAATCGATAAGAGAATAAGAGAATCCGTACCAAACATCTCGGCAAGCAGTAGTACCGTACTAGCATTTTTTATAAAAAATATAGATCGTTCAAATTAATGCGATCCGTAGCTCGAATAATCTGGGTAAGGTATTTTACTATAATTATTACAAGTACACAGCATCCTTAATGTTTTTTTTTATCGATGTTTTAATGTTTTTTATTGCGTTTAATTGATCACTTCGATGTTGTGTTATTTATTAGTTCTCTAAGTTGTTACGTTGTATGTCGGTTGTTTGTATAATTCCTGCACTGTTTTTTTTTTGAAACTGTCTATACCAATGTTGAACGGTGTTGAAATGCGTATAACGTTCTTTGTTCCTTTTTTAGCCTTGAGAATGATGCGGAATGCATCGAAACGTTGGCATTTGATTTAAAAGCTTAACAATAAAGTCCAAACAAGCTGAAAACTGACTTTTAATAAAAAATTAAGCTGAACAAAGAAGGAAACTTGAGGAAAAGTAAAAATACAGCAAAGGCGAGAGAAATCAGAAATGTGAGCTGGTGAAAAAACGAGCAGAGAAAAGAAGAAAGATTTCGTACGAAACAAGTGATGAAGAAGAGAAATGGATGGAAAGCAGAGACAGTTTAGACGTTGTTTCAGAAATAGAGACTGTCCAGGACGAGCAGTTACATCTAGACGGTGATTTTTTTGCTGGTGAAGTGTTTGGATGGAAGCCGCAAAATCACCCAATATCGATATGCTTGTGTCGTTCAGTATCAATTTGAAAAAAGGGAATTGAAATTATGTCCTTAAAGTGTATTAAAATGATGATATGACGGTAGTCGACAGTATCGTCTCTGTTGTCAAAGTGGGCGACATTCTGCAGAAATTGCCACAGCCTCAGATATAAACTGGGATAGACTCAAATGTGTTTTTCCTATATGCTTAAATATATTAGGATGTTAAGAAGTAATTTAATTTTTTCATTTATGTGTTAAAAATATAAATAATGGGGCGACGATAATTGGTGAAACAGCTCTTCTTGATCGAAAATCAGAGCGGAAAAATGGGCCCAAACTCAACCCTTAAACCTACCTACCTAATTCATTTTTTTTTCTATAAATTATTGCGATAACTGGTGAAAAGTTGTCAATTACTAGTGCATTCCAAATCACATTAAATCGCCATAAGATGTTCTAATAATGTCGATTACTGGTGCTCTTACCCTATTTAATAAATGGATTTTTATAATATATTAAATGAAATATAAAAAAAAAATCACACCTAATCACAGCTAAATGAATTTGAATTTATTCTTTGGTTATGGTTAGTCTGGTTTTCTTCTATTAGCTTCAGTTGAAACGAAATGCTAAATTAAACTGGTTAAGGTGTATCAGTCAACCACTCCTCTTACCTGAGTAGATTCCATACACATGTGCTTTAAGTCTCGACTCTCCAAAAAATTTCACCAATCTGATCCCATAATTTTTTATGTAATAAATTGGTGCAGCCTAGTATCATTTTATTGTTAAAGTTTTATTTTATTCTTATTTTAGCATTCATAAAGTTATACATAAAAGTAGTCAACACAATATATAAATTTAAATACTTGCATTGTAAAAGTTGATGCAAATATTTCTTACAGTTATAAGGTTTTGGGCCAACTTCAAATTAAGCAAAGTAAATATATTACTTAGATCTCGTAACCTTTAATAAAGGGTATTCCAGTGCCCACCTTCTTTTGGTAGTCCACATAATTTTGGCCGAAAAAGTTGAGCAAAGTGATTTCTTCAACATAAATCCTTCGGTGAAAGAATATCCATGAAAACACTGCATAGGCTAGTATGCAGAATGGATTTACAACTATCAACTGAAAGCCAAAAAATATTTCTTTTAAATATAAAACAAATCAATTATACATATGACAATAACATTTGTCTGTATTGTATAGATATGGAGAGTATCTTCCTAAATATTTATCTCACCTGAGTTCCAATTGCCCAATAAAACCAACCAACATAGCTAGGGTGTCGGAAAAACGAATATATGCCGCCAGTCACTAGTACATGGTCCTTTGCTTTTTCAGACTGAACCTAAAAAATATTATTTAGTATAGGATAACATTGGTGTTGTTAATTACTACTCTATACATGACAAGATGGGGATGAATGATCCCACAGATTCATCAAGACTATGTCTAAAACACCTGCAAGTTTTTATAAATTGGAATATTCCTAATGCCAGAAAAAAATATATATATAAACACGTGTTTTTCTTACCAAGTGATTAAAACTTCGTCCAGCAGTGAACATAGAGAGCTTTCTTAAAAACTCTCCAGCAATACATACAGTAAGTCCAAAGTAAGAAATATAGAAATGTTGCTTCAAGCCTGAAAATAAGAGCGACGTGTACCTACTTGTAGTTTCAAATCCTATATAATTAATAATAGTTATACAATACTAGTATAACACACTCAAAGGAATACTATGGCTATGCTTGCAACTTTTTGCCTCACTTGTTCTAAAAGTAAGAGCATAAAAGTGGAGGTAAAGTTCTTCGAGCAAGGTAAGCAAGCCCAACCTCTTGCCAAAAACTTATTTGTCATTTATTTAGTTTGGGTTCGTGTTAGTGTTTATTCAGTGATATAAAACATTTTTCTAAAACCTAGGCACTCTGTATTATTTTCTAAAAGCATTTTCAGATTTAGGTATATTATATTTCAACAAATCAAAGAATCTAACAATGTACATAAAACACTTTTCTCACACATAACTTACCGGGGAAGAAATATGCTTCACCGAAGAACTCAATCCAAGATGTAACCGCTGCAAGGGTATACTGGGGACTGTGATTTATCACAAACGAATTCGTTGAAACCTGGGAAGGTTGAATGATGGCTATGGCTAGAAACTCGGAGAAATGGAAGAATGCCATCACAGACATGTAGAGCCCGAATACCTTGATATGTGGGGGACTCATCAGGAATACATAGAAGCCTAAAGAGCAAATGCCTCCCAGCATGGCTGCCCGCCAGGAAATCTGAAAGAGCTAGGATGTTGGATTCGATAAAAAAAAAACGGGGACATTAATAAGAATCTAGAAAACCAATTAATGTAAAAGCAAAAATAATCTTCCTTGTAAGTACTTACTTCAAATACCTGATTGGTAAAGGAAATCCAAATCAAGGTAAATATCATCAATCCCGAAATAAAAAAAATAAAGGCATTAATACCGAAAGTAGACAAATTATAGTAGTAATTCATACTTCCCATTATCGAAAATACTAAAAAAGAGCCCAAAAAATGCTCAAGGCAAACTCGGGTAGGCGACGGCATTTTTTATCGAATGCTTGCTTTGTCAACGCTTGTAACAACTTTTCGGGTTTAAAAGGGTATCAGATTTATCGGAAAAATTGCCTTTTTAGGCATAATAAACTACATTTCGCCGGGAAAAGAATTATTTCTAATCACTGTTTGTGTTAGTAAACAAAACTTGACACCTTTAATTTGTCCTTGTCAACTGTCAGTTGTCAGTACGAGGAAGGAGTCTGTCAATTGTCAAAACTGAAAAAAACAATTGAGGGATCATTGTTGGAATTGGCCAGCTGATCAGTTGACACCATAACATGGCGGTCTGACACGGACATAAACGAAAATAAAAAAGACGTTTGGTTCGGTATGTAAAATATGGTTGCTTATAGCTGATTGAAATATTTCACTCAAAGTTAACCTAATATCGGATTAAATTCTGCCTGAACAGATGGAATTTAATCTAATATTATCTTAATTTCGAGTTAAACTTTGCGGTGCAATCGGCTATTGGGGGAATCGCCGAAATCGTATTCATAATATTATTGTAGTTAACTTTCTTGCAACAGAAACCTTGGTTGAATAGCCAATACCACAACAACAACATCATTTATTTCATAAAGTTACAGTTTTGGTGGCTTCCTAAGGTAATTATAAGTCGCGTTTACAACTAGTCGCTAGGTCGCGCCGGTCTAGAATCGTTCCCGACACGCTTGTGTTATGTAGTCGAGAAAACACATGCAAGCTGCTGTATATTTCGTAAAAAGTGCATCCAAAGTACGGGCACGGATTACAATAAGTAATATTTCACTTTTCGTATGGCCCTCCGCTAGCTACGGGGGCTCAAGAAAAGGAAACTAACCAGGGGCTAACCCAAGACATACCCAAAATCAAGAAAAAACTGTTTGCTAACCAAAACTAACCCAAGACATACCCAAAATCAGGAAAAAAACTGTTTAGAAACTTAACCGTAAAAAAAAATAAAAAAAGCAACGGGGTTCGAACCCAAGCCACCGCCGATGGCCACAAAATTGAGACCCAACCATCTAAACCTCTAGACCACCACGGCTTATACTCCAAATTGATTGCATCACGAATAGTGCAGGCTCCAATGGGTTCCTCGTTTGCAAAATCTGCAGACCGCAATCTGTTTTGTAATTTGTGTATCTGAGACCTTTGTCTGTATAAAAAAGCATGTTGCCGCGCGCGCGCATGGTGCGATTGCCGTTTCGCCCCCCCACTATTTTACCTCCGGCATAAACTAGAAAAGTTAGGTTGCCGAGGGATGTGGTATCGCAGAAAAAATTATTCATAACATCTGACGACTGATTTGGGTTCTTAAGACAGCACCTTATCATCGGAAACAAAGTCCCCAAAAATCCCCGCATTGGAAAATTTACAAGAGCCAATGGAGATATTACAATTTTAATGTAAACTACTAGAAAGTGAAATTGGCGTTCACGGCTCCAAGAGGTCATCTGATCATGGTTCGAACGTATTTTTTTATTTTAAGAACAGGGAATTTTTCAACCCGAAAATGATAATTTTTCCCAATCGGGAAAAATTCTCCGGAAATGGCTAAAAACTGAGCAAAAGGGGCTTATCTGATCAGTTTTCACGCTGACGCGCATCTTGTGTCCGTGTGCGTGTGAAGGCACGTGCACTGGCCTTTGCGCGAAGGTGCGCGTGCGGTTTTAAAGGAAATGAAAATGGGATAATTGAGTTGTTTAAAGAGAAATAAGGGCACATCAGCCCTGGAAAATATTTAATCAGTATAAATATTCATATTAAATATAGCAGTGCCACTTAATATTTAAAAGATATGTGGACATACATTTTCCTGAAACAGTAGTATAAAAGCATGTATGTACAGCTAGATCAGTATGGCTGGAAATACCATGACTTGACAGTTTCACAAATAATTATGAAATAAAAAAAATTAAATTACTCTAAACGCCATCTGGGTCGTCGGGGTCATCTTCATTATGAAGCAATTCTGCATGAACACTCTCCACTACTGTGTTCAATCCCCTCGGACCGGCATCCACATAAATTTCTACATCTGGACTTCCACGCACACCTAATTAAGTTCAAGAGACTCCACAGGGCAAGCGCACAAGCCGCGCTGGGTTGTCCAGTTTTCTCCAGCCGTACTTCGTTGCGTCCAGCTTTGTTCCTGTCCCAAGCCATTCTTCAACTTAAAAAATATCAACCTAATTAATATTTTACTGATGCAGAATGCAGGGTATATTTTTCTTCAAATTACCTGCAGGTGCACGCGCAATGAATGTTGTCGAGCAGCTGCAGGGGGCAAAGTTTTCAGCTGCAAGTCAGCATCTAGCTTTTGCGTGGCGGCTACACTTGATGTAGAGGGTGTAGCGAAGGTCATCTAGGGTGGCATATTTCGTTCCTCTGTATAAAGCAAGAAGTTATTTCTTACCGCAGGAGACGATCCTCTCCAAATCTGCTCCGGGCTTATTAAAAACTCCAACTTCGTTGCCCTGGAGAATTTTCAATGTTGATGCCTTTCCTTTTCCAAAAACTGCTGGCATTGTATCACAGCCGGAAAAGGCATGAGCAAAGAGAATGGCTGACTTCACATTGTCAAGGTGCTCCTGTATCAATTCGATGTTCTGTGCCTCTTCCACAGGTCTTTTTATCGAAAAATCACAACTTCTGGGTAGGTTTTCTGCGCTGGACAAGCATGACAAGAATATCCGTGTCTGTTGCAGCTATAGCAAAGGTGGGGCTATTATACTGGTCAAGGTATCTGCATCCCCGGGGTCCTGTAGCACCCTTATCCCTCTTTATTCGAGTGCAGGCTTCAGAAGGCGGGTCCAGTTTGTTTTATTCTGACCGTTTCCCCGTAGTTCTTCGCTGTTGCTCTGATGACTTGGTTGACAACGCAACGAAGTATGACTGGAGAAAACTGTACTACGCAGCGCGGTTTGTGCCGCACTGCTCCGACCTGCTCGCTGCCCCGCTGAGTCTACTGAACCTAATTAGGGGTGCGTGCAAATCCGGATGTGGAGATGCGTGTGGATACTGCGGCCGGTCCGCGGGAATGGTGTGCCGGGAATGATGTCATCACTGCAGTGGATAGTGTTCTAATGCAGAATTGCCTCATAATGAAGAAGACCCCGATGACCCAGATGGCAACTAGAGTAATTTCATTTTAAATTTTTTTATTTCATAATTATCTTTGAAAGTCATGGTATTTCTAGCCATATTTATAGACTGATTTAACCGTACATAGTAAAGCATTTATACTACTGTTTCAGTAAAATGAATTATACTACTGTTTCAGTAAGATGCATGTCCACATATAATATATTTTAAGTATTAAGTGGTACTGTTATATTTAATATGAATATATGTATATAATTAATATGAATATATATAAAAATTAAATATTTTCAAGGGCTGAGAAATAAGGGCACATTATTTCTCATTAAACAACTCTTTCATCCCATTTTCATCTCCTTTAAAACCCCATGCGCGCTCTCGCGCAAACGCCACTGCACGCGCCTTCACACGTACACATACTCACACATTTAACACACTCACAACACACGCACGCACTCACAAGATGCGCGTCAGCTTGAAAATTGTCCAGATATGCCTATTTTGTCCCGCTTTTATTAAGTCACTTCGGGTGAATTTTTTTCCTGATTGGAAAAAATTGTCATTTTCGGATTGAAAAAATTTTTTTTTTTTCAAAAAGATATTTTTGAATGATGACCAGATGCCCCCTTGGTGCCGTGAACGCTAATTTCACTTTATAGTAGTATAAATTAAAATTGAAATATTTCCATTGGCTCAAAATTTGTAAGAAAGTAAAACACTGTTTTTAAAATTAACTATAATTTTTTTTCTATGATTTCTTAATTAAAATTAAACGTATTGTACCTACTGACTTGTGGTGTGTTATATTTATAACCGAAAAAAGTATACATACAGCCTTAAACATTCGTTTTTAATAGTCCCATGATTATGATCAATACTTTTTCGAAGTATGCTAACAATGTTAACAGCAATGGAGAAGGGGAAGGGGGAGAGAGAACGTACCACAACACTCACTGGCAACATCATTTATATCGAAGTATAAGATCAGTACAGTACATATCAGAAGTCAGAATGCGGTCTGCATATTTTGCATACGGAACTCCACTGGGAGCCCGGTCTAGAAGACATAGCGCGAATACAATCGCTCGAGTCATCGCCACATACACTAGACGGCGTTGTAGTCGTAAGAGTGAGAGGGAGGTGTCGCACGCAGTAGGTGTTTTTCCTTCACCTACACCAACTGCACTTGGTGTACCTACGTCAGTGTAGCTCCACCAAAATCGTACAACAGCGAAAGAAAAATCCACCTCACCGTTGTGATCGCAAAGTATTATTGCCTTTCCCATGATTTTCTTCTTGAGCCTTGGGCCGCAACAGCTTAACAAAATTGTAGATTAAGTTTTGATTTGTTTACTATGTTTCCGCCAGTTCGCCATTGTCCCACCATCCTGCACCAACTTACACCAACAAAATAGTCGGTGGAGAAAGTGCTGCACTAAATGACACTCAGTGCAAGTGCACCGGAGAAAGAAAGAGGGCTGGTGCAAAAGGTGTACTTAGTGCAGGTGAAAGAAAAACACCTAGTATTTCGTCATCGGGAACGATTCTAGACCGGCGCGACCTAGCCGCTAATGCGTTTACACGCAGCTAGCGCCGCCTTTCACATCTAGTCAGGACGCGATTTGTAGGGGCGCATCACTGACACGCCTAGGGCTAGCTAACCTACGTGTAAACCTATCTATGTGCCGTTTATACCCCTGCAATTTGCTTCCCCGGGTTACCTACCCTTTAAGCCTGGTTCAATGTGTATTACCGAAAGGCTGATGTAATGCAGGCTTGTTTTGAGCGCTAAATGAGTGACGGTTAGAACAGAGGAAAACACAATTTGTGAGGGATGTGTAGCTGGAAATTGCGTAATGTGCATTGCCCATTCAATCAAGGAGCAAAGATTAAGCGAGCTTCGCCAAGATCGCTTTCCAGCGGAGCGCGCAGGACAGCCAGTCAGTATGTCTGTGTCCTGTCTTTTGTGCTGGTCTTATACTCGCTAGGTGCGTTTATTATTGTTCAGGCGGCCTTGTGTTCAGGTAAAATAGAGACGTTGCCCTCTGTATGGGCCCATGCTTAGGTTTATTCTGTGGGTCGTAGCGCACATTGGCTATGTTTGCAGTTAGTGGCGAGCCGCGTATACCAGAGTCATAGAACTTGCAGGAAACCTTGTCGATATGCTCATCCATCGTGTCAAGATTCGACCATGAATGCAAGTCCATGACTCTAGTATATCGGCTCGCCGAGAAGGCCGCTCTTAGGTACCGGTTCTGCATAACCTGCAGTGCCTTTTTGTGCGTACTCGCCACAGAAGACCATACAGGGGCTCCGTACATTAAAGTCGGCCTGACAATAGTTCTGTAGATGTTTACTTTATTTGCCGGGCTCAGAAAAGATCTTGGTCTGATGAGCATATTTAAACTTTTTTGGGCAATAGCGTTCTTTCTGCGGATCTCAGAAAAAGATCAGTTGCTTGTCAAACACTATGCCCAAGTACTTTACTTTGTCTTTTACGTCTACTGTAATGTCATGTATCGTGAGTGGCGTAATGTCCAAGTTAGTTTTCTTTTTGGTTAGTATTGTTAGTTCTGTCTTTGGGACGTTCAAGTTTATTTTCCATCTCGCATAATATGGGAGAAGGATGTCGAGGTGATCTAGGAGTTTGATTTTTGCTGTCTGCGCGATTTTGGATTGCGAGTAAATTGCCGAGTAATCGCCTTAGAGCACTAAGGAAGTGTTAGGGGAGAAGGGGATGTCTGCTATATAGTAGTTAAATAGTTGTGGGGACAAAACAGTGCCCTGCGGGACACCGGCTTTTAGCGGCCTCACAGACGAACTTGCCCTGTTTATGCGTACAGAGAGGGTACGCCCGGCAAGGTATGACTGGACCAATGCTGTCAGATACAGCGGGAAGCCAAGCTTAACATGCATCTTGTACAATAGTCCGTCATGCCACACCCTGTCGAACGCTCTCTCTATGTCCAGGAGAAGCAGCGCAGTGCTTTGACCTCGGTTAAAGCCCTGCACGGTGTCGTGTGCAATCTACGCTGCAGGCGTGGTAGTGTTATGCCTAGCCCTGAAGCCGAATTGCTCCATGGGTAGTACACCGAGTCCATCGGCTACGCCGCTTATTCTGGACAAGAGTAGCTTCTCCGCCACCTTCGCCAGGGTGGGGAGCAGGGAAATCGGTCTGTAAGAGCCGGTTTGCCTCGGATCTTTGCCTGGCTTGTGGATCATCATTCTCGGCATGTTTCCAAGAGGATGGGAAATGCTGTAGGCGAATGATGGCGTTTACAATGTGCATGAAATTTATGAGGGATTTCTTCCGAAAATTCCGAAGAGTTAAGTATGGCAAGGTATCATTCCCAGGAGCTTTATTTCGGGGCAGGCGGTTTAATATAGTCCTAATCTCCCCCGGGGTGACAAGCAGTTTGCTCATCGCCGGCGGCGGGATAGGGTATTTTCGCGCTTTCAATTTAGATGCTATATCAATAGCCAATACCGCTTCCGTAGAGGTCGACTGGGGATACATTGGCATATGTCACTTATATATGGACTAGGGCAATTGAGAACTACGAAGAATCTCGAGCGATTACGTTAGATATTTCGAAGGCATTTGGCAGAGTTTGGCATGATGGATTGCTCAACAAACTGTCGTCCTTCAGACTGCCAGCGTCTCTGCAGCTGGCTTGCCAGTTTCCTGAAGAATCGATCTTTACACGTTGCAGTTGGTGGACGCATCTCAGACACATTCACCATTAATGCGACAGTGCCTCAGTGCGCAATACTTTCACCAACTCTGTTCCTCATCTATATTAATGACCTGCTGACTGAAATTAATAATCCTGTTTACAGTTTTACAGATGACAGTACCCTTGTTTCCCAATTTAAACGAGAAAAACCTTTACCAGCGACTGAGATTTATCACCGCAGACTGGAGCAGATTACAACAATTAATCAAGATCTGGAGAAAATTCGAATTGGGGCGACAGGAATTTCATCCAGTTCAATGCAGCAAAATCCCAAGCAGCCCCGTTTACCAAGAAAGCCAATACGGCGGGGCCTGATACCATTATGGCAGGATTGACCACCCCTTCATCATCATCAATCGGACTACTGACTACTGGGTGTTTCGGTCAACAGCAATATGTCCTGGCATGACCACGTTGCTAACATCGCAAAATCATCGGGCTGGTGGGCTATTTCACAACAAAAAACTGTATGCACCGCAGCAGCTGCTCTTGCTCTAAAAGCGCAAATGAGACCGTGCGTATAGTATTGCTCACACATCTGGGGTGTGGCACACACATCTGGGGTGTGGCACACACATCTGGGCTGCTGGACTTGACCCGGGATCTGGATAGTCTGGAACACTGCAAACATGTGACCGAGATATCCCTGTTTTGCAGATATTTTCACAGCAGATGTTTCCAGGATTTGGCCCGCATCACCTCGCTCCAAAGAACTGGAAACATCTAGAACGTCGCTTTCCAAGGACTCCTTTGTCTGGCGCACTGCATTACTGTGGAACTCACTCCCGGGACATCTGCAGAGACACTCGCAGTCATAAGGATGGCAGTTTCTTGAGTAAGCCATCATGCCAAACTATGTTAAATGCCTTCGAAATATCCAACGCAATCGCTCGAGATTCCTCGTAGTTCTCAATTGTCTTACTCCATATATGAGTGACATATCTCCTGTCCGTCTCTGTTTGCGGAAGCCGTATCGCTAATTATTCTGTTAGTCTCGAAATACTTGAGTAGTTGTTGATTGATTACACGTTCCATGACTTTGGAAATTATTGGAAGCAAGGCAATTGGGCGATAGTTAGAGATCGTGGTGTTTTTACCTTTTTTTTTGGAATAGATTGTACTCGAGCGACTTTCTAAGAAGATGGGCAAATCCCTTTTCGGTAAGACGTTGGCGCAGTTCTTTAATACGATGGCAGGTATTTTATCCGGCCCTGAGCTCTTTGGGGATTTTACGAATGTCACGGTGGTGAAACCTAACTTTTGTCATGGTAGCGTTGATGTTGGATATGATGGGAAGAGCCTGCCAAACAAAGTCACAATCATCCCAGATTGTGCTGGCGAGCCTAGATCGTATATACTATATATGACATAGGCTGGCGAGCAGCTCATTTGGAGCAGAGCCCTAATGAAAGAAGAAAGCCATTGAAATCTAAAGCCATCTACAAACAAAAACATTGGTTGTTGGCCGGCTTGCATATGGGATATGGGATTATGTTGACTCGCCTCTAGCGAGCAGTAGTTATAAACCGTAGGTGGGGGGACATGGTTTGTTTACTATTTTAGAACATCTAATATTTTATTTGGCGCATGGTCCTCCGCTCGCTATGAGGGTGCAGCCAACAAAAACTAACCCAAGGCATACCCAAAATTAATAAAAAAAAACTTTTTACAAACATTACCTTAACAAAAAGCCTTGCCACTCGCAATAATCGAACCCGCATCGCAAGAATCGTAAACTCTATACTTTTACGATTCTTGCGCCTCACCGTCATATCACAAAGGCACCATCGAACCACTAATCCCGTTGGAAGTGATATGCTAGACTGTGAAGACATCCAAATAAACCCTCTAAATAGTAAACAAACCAAGTCCCTCCCACCCAACTGTCATTATGGTATTTAACCGCTGCTCGCTAGAGGCAAATACTTTTGAGTATTTGCTAGAGGCAGGGGCATTCTTTGTGAGGCAAATATGTTATATGTTATAATATATGTTGTATCGACTTAGAACTAGATTTAGCAAGGTATTATTTCACTTCACGCATGACCCTCCGCTCGCTTCGCTCGCCACGGGGGCTCAAAGAACAGGAACCAACCAAAACTAACCCAAGGCATCACCAAAATGAAGAAAAAAATATTTTTTAAAAACATAATCTTAAAAAAAAAATAAAGACCGACAGGAACTGAACCCCGGGCCGCGGGGCGTACTAGAGTCCAACATCTAACCACTGAACCCCCAGCATTGCCAGACAAATCATTGCACCGCTCACCGCAAACAGCAAGACATTGTCTAAAATTGTCTCAGCAAGACATTGTCTAAAATTGTCTTTACAAAGCACTTCCGTTTAGTTCTCGGTCGGGATAACATCGCTGTTGAGTAGCGGCTCTTTCGTCGGCCATTTTGGGGTAACGCGTGGCAATCGTTCAGGGACCGATTTGTCCCCCCGAGAAAGAAGCGGACGTCATAGCCAGCGTCGTCTGTGCCACTTCATCGTATAAGTGTTTGTCTTTAGCCAAAGGAAATACCCAGTAAGGGGTTTCTATTTGTGCCGTGTGAAAAGTCGGTGGTTGTAACAGGGTCCAGAGCCCGACAACGTTGCAATCGCCCCCGAATACAAAGCCCTTCAAACTGGAATAACGTGTAACGGATGTAGAAGGGTAGCTCTACCGCTCCCTAAGCGCCGGGCGAAGGGTGCACTGGCAAATTGCCTCGTAGCAGCGCCAAACGGCTCCCTTCTTGAAGGGAGTCCATACTTCAAGTTCAAGTTCAAGTCTTTACAAAGACATCGATAAACTGAAGGAGGCTGATTAGTTACCCTGCTAGATCTAGCTCTATGTGTTGTATCGTAATCGTAGCTCCAGGCTCCAGTTGCATTACGATGGTGTATGTGTATATTTGATTGCATATAAGTAGTATTCTTTAATGAAATTATTTCCTTGATTTTTTTTAGATTTTTTTTGTTGTTTAATTTTAATTTTAGCCTTGCTTTTTTTATTTGTCGAGGTGAGAAACGTTGAAGCGAGTGATGTGATTCTTCACACTTTAAAATCGCTATTTAATCATAAGTTTCTCAAGTGCTCGCGCTTTGAACGCTTATCTTATCTGAAAGTAATTAAGTTTAATCTGTTTCAGAACTAGTCAATAAAAATTTAATTAAACTCTTCAAAAGGTTATTGCGCTACTGTAACATCGAACATCGCAGTGTTTCGTGTTAGAAGCCTAATCGGACAAAGTGAATCATATAAATAATAAAGGCATAGTGCTTAGAACTTAGCATAGTATAAAGGATCGTCGATTTTTCTTCAGCCACAGTCCAGCGACATCAACATTAACGAACATAACCACAAACCACAACAAACAAACGTGGGATTACGGATTAAAGCACTTAAGCAGATGCCTCATTATAATTTTTAATAATCTGACCTTGGCTTTGGTAGGCTGATCAGTTCAAGGTTATAAACATGATATATCATACCACTACCACAACAAACCTGTATGGTTAATTAATCAAACCGCGTCTCAGCTCAGCATCTAGATTAGATCATTATTTGGTCTTGTTCTTGTTTTATTTTTATGGTTTGAAGCAATTTAAATCAGTCAGGGAGCTCTCTACCTACTTCTAAATAGTTGTCTCATTCAGATCACAAGGGTAAGTCCACTTTATACATTTATTTATATTATTTTATGTTATTTATTTATTCATCCTGAATGCGAATTTACATACCATTAACATGCGAGTACAGTTCCCCTGTCCTTTAAAAAGGGGCCCTGAAAATTGCTGGTCAGGCTATAAAAAATAACTGTATATTCTTATCAGACCCTTTGGTATCGACTTGTTTTATGGATTAATTTTTAGGTTAGTTTGGTATTTCCCTAGTTTTTTTTTTAATACACGGCTCAAGTCAAACCTGCCCTCAAACTTCTGTCATCTTAAAAGAACTCAAGACGGGCCTCATAACCTCGGACCCAAATTTTTCAACAAATTGCCAATCGCAGTCAGACAGCTTCCATTGATTCAATTTAAGAAGCATGTATCAAGTTTTTTAATGAAAAATGCTTTTTATGCATATAATAAGTTTCTCAAGGAGTTTATTGTATAAACCATAAATGATATTAACTATTTGTTTATTGTTTTAACCCTTTATGTTTTTTTAATTAATGTTTCATTGACTTGTGTAAGTGAACCATTGTTTTGTCACCAATAAAAGAATTTGAATTTGAGTTAATACAGAAGTATCCAAATGCACTAACCCAACGTTGACATAAATACTGATTTTAGTCATGTTCACAAATTAAAAAAATTTTGAATTGTCACACAAGAGTTAAGGTACAAAGTTCGATATTAATATAGTCGACATGATTAACAAAGTGTACATAAACAAACATAAGACTACATCTAACATCTTACATTGGTAGGAAGCTGCCCCAATTTTCGCCGAACTAGATCAACTTCAATGTCCCACAAATTATTAATGTTTGTATTTAAAAACTATTGTATAGTATAGAAGGCTTTTGTCAATAAATACCTTTTTACAACTGTAATAAATGAATTTTCTTCTAAATTCCTAACAACCTCAGGGAGTTTATTTATTAAAAATTTTGGACCATAGTAGTTGGTGCTGATAATGAATGAAAGTGCTTTATTGTCCAAGGATTACTACAATGAATAAATCTTATTGACAAAGCATGATTAAAATTTTGACACATACACAATTTTGTAGTCAATTGAATCTTGACACAAATACATATACCCTAAGTACAAAAGTACCACACTTAACAGAATACTAAGTAATACATGGCACACCTAGAATATCTAAATACTATCCTGCTTAAAGAACTCGTCAATGCCATAAAATGCCTTCGACAACAGCCGGTCTTTCAACTTCTTCCTAAACATCCTCAGATTTAGGCTACGTCTCATCTCCAAGCTTAGGTGGTTATATATCTTTAAGCCATTATAAATGAAGGAGTCTCTAATGAGGCTCAGGCGAGGGATAAGTAGGGGCACATGGTCTATCTGTCTCGTGAAATGGATTTGTTGGCGCTTAGGAAAATCGGTTTTGTTTTTATGAATAAGGCAAGCAGCTTCTAAGATGAATAAACAGGCAAGGGTTAGTATATTATTGGAAATAAAAAGAGGCTTGCAATGAGCTCTAGGATGGGCATTGCATAAATTTCTCACTGCTCTTTTCTGAAGGATGAAGACTGATTGGAATAAATACCTTGAACAGCCACCCCAGAATGGAAGGGCATATCTGAGGTGTGATTCAAAATTCGCAAAATAAATCTTACGGGCGAAGTGTTTCCCCAATTCTTAAAAGGTAATACGGATAGAATAGCAGCCAGAGGCCAACTTTTTATTTAATTTTAGAATGTGATGCTGAAACTTTAGGCTATCGTCCAAAATCAGCCCAAGGAACCTAGAATTATCAACAGAAGTAATAGAATGATTACCTATCTCAATGTTGTTTACCATACAGTTAAACCCAAGAATGTGAGTCTTCGACAAATTTAGACAGAGAAGATTAGAGTCACACCATTCCTTAATTTTATAGATGTCGGACGACATATCAGCCCTGAGTTGGTCTACGTCATGACCACCCCATGATACAGACGCATCATCCGCGAATGCCGTGATGGAACCAGACAAGTCAAGCTGAAGAAGATCGTTAATGAAGACTAGAAACAACGTAGGTCCCAAGACAGAGCCCTGAGGGACACTGCATGGAACACTCTGCTTACTGGACGAAACACCCCCCAAAGACACAAACTGAACATGATCCGAGAGAAAGGATTGAAACCACTCAGAAGCCACACCACGGAAGCCATAAACCGATAGTTTCCGCAGCAGTATACTGTGGCTCACGCAATCAAACGCTTTAGATAAGTCACAGAACACTGCCGCGGAGGTCTCCCCTCTGTTGATACCCCGAAATAAATTCGATAAGAGATCAAACATAGCATCAGATGTACTCTTACCCTGTTGAAAACCATATTGGTGTTGATTTATTATCTTGTGTTTAACTAAGAAAGAAGTAATTCGTTTACGCGCAAGGGTTTCAACCAGTTTCGATAGTGTGGAAACAAGAGAAATCGGCCTATAATTTGACGGGGAACCATGGTCACCTCCCTTGAAGAGGGGAATGACCCTGGCAACCTTTAGGCTAGATGGAAAAATCCCCGTCTCAAATGATACGTCAATGGCGGAAGACAACGCAACAATGGCATCCATTGGTAACTGAGCCATTATGTTCAAGGAAATTCCGTCCTCACCAGCAGCCCTCCTGTTTTTCATGGATTTGATAGTTTCATCCACTTCTTGAGGTGTGGTCGGAGAAAAATAAAACGTCTCAGGAACATGGGCGTTGGGAAGATAAGATAGAGGGTCAGTTGCAGGGTGCAAGTCCTTAGTCAGAGTTTCGGCAACTGTGCAGTAGTAATTATTGAGGTCGCGTGCATTAATGTTGGATATTTTGATATTATTGGAAACTCTCCCAATTATTTCACCAACAATGGACCAAGACTCTTTTTGCTGGTTGTTGGAATTACGCAAGCGTTTGGAATAGTACATCTTTTTTGCATTTTTGATAACTTGCCTGTACATCCTTCTGTACCCAAAGAAATAAGACCGGACCATTTCATTATTAGGGTACTTTTTCCGCACAGCATTCCAAAACCTTAGATTAGACGACGATGTGCGAATGCCCTTGGTCAACCACCGCTTGCGATCCCTGCTCCGTACCCTCAGACAGCGAACCGGAAAGGAAACATCAACAATGCTGGCCAACGACTCGTGGAAGCACTGCAGGGGGATCTCCGCATTCAATGTAGAGTCCCAATCGAAGGAAATGCAGCTCTCACGAAACACTCGGAATCCATGCGCGCTGTAGATCCTACCCGGTCTACTCACTCCCGGCAAGGTATTACATGCTAGAGGAATACTTGCTACAATAGCATTATGGTCTGATAAAACCGGGTCAAAAACGTCACAAGGAACAGCATCGCAGATGTTAGAGGCAATGTAATCAATTGTAGTAGATGACGCGTCCGTTACACGAGTGGACTGATGGACATGCATGCTAATATTGAAAGAGTTTAATAAGTTATGTAGTGCCAAGGTCGAACGATTATTAATGTCTTCAAAATCAATGTTTAGATCACCAGTTAAAATTATTTTGTGTTTTAGTGAAAATTTTGACAGAAGAGACTCCAGTCGATCTAAAAATATATAGAGATTGCATCCAGGAGAGCGATAAATGCATATTATAAAGCAATTTGATTCTCTGGAGTGTAAAATTGAGAACTCAAACTCCCTCTCAACGAGAATGTTATCAAACTTATCAAAGTGGTCAAAAGCCTGAGAGACCCCCTCACTCACAAGGGCGACAGTACCCCCGTACCCTCTACTCAACCTACAAAACTTGGAGCCAACACAATAACCGGGAACATATAAAGGCTCATCTGGCTTAAGCCAATGTTCTGTCAATAGAACAATATCAGGATAATTTAAACTTTCTAAAATAACAAAAAGTTCGTCAATTTTATTGCGAATTGACTGGATATTTAAGAGCAAAATTGAAATGCTCGTGTAATTTTTTACTTAGTCTTAAAATATTTAAGCTGATATTATTTTTATTTCTTGTATTATGATAATGGTGTTTTAAAACTAGATTGTAGTTTTCAATATTTCTTTTTATTTATCTATTTATTTATTAGTTTATTGGTACTAAAAGGTACAATACTCACACACAAGTCAATTCAATTCAACTTACTACTGAGAGCTAAAACAATAAAAAAAATATTAAAAAGTGACAATATAGCCAATATATCTAAAGCTTTAACACACAAAAGAACATAAAAACAATTCATGATGTTGATCACAGAAGGTCATTAAAACTGGACTGAAGGCAGTCCTCGAATGAAAAGACAGAATTTTTAATCAAAAATTCCTTGACTTTGAACTTAAATGAATTAGGCGGCAGATCCTTGACGCAGACAGACAAGGCATTAAAGAATTTGATTCCATTGCAGGACATCACATTTTGAGACCTAGAAATCCTCAGATACGTTGTCACCAAGGAGTTGTTATTTCTGGTGTAGTGTGTATTTATTTATTTATAGCAAGGTCAATTTACAAATACAAACATTTTACAATTTATGTAATAAAATTATGTGTTGTTATGTTGATATGAGTATCAGCATGAGTCATAAACCTGGAAAGGTTTTCCTTGACAAATACTTGGCTTACCAGAATATGCTCATGGCAGAGTAAACACCTTCAGTTGTTTAAAGTGTAGTCTACAGCACTCTCTATAACCCAAATGAGCTATCACTCTTATACACTTGCATTGCAACTCAAATATGTTAGGCATATGCGCAGAGTGGCGCCAATTAATAAGACAGTAAGTCATTATAGAGTGAAAGTACCCAAAGTAAGCAGCCCTCAGTGTGCAGGTCGACACTGAGCCAGACAAACTACAGATAAGGAATAGCCATCTTGATAATTTGGAGGACAATTCCTTAATGTGAGATTGCCAAGTCAATCCTCCATCCAGAGTGATGCCAAGAAAGTTTACTGTTGCATCCAGGCCTAGTTGACAGGAGTTAAGGTCTCTAATGGAGAATATTATATGTTGAGTTTTGGCCTCGTTTAAGCATAGTCGATTTGATATTGCCCATTCCCATAGGATTAGCACACCAGAAAGAGAATAGACCCAAGAACCGAACTTTGCGGTGCTCCATACCCTGAGACCTACCACCCTCAAAATAGACAAACTGACTTCTATCTGTCAAATAGGACTGGAGCAGTTTAATACTATTAAGATCAAATTTATAGTATTCGAGCTTCTGAAGACTTATATAAACTTATTTAAATCATCACTGCAGTACTCCGTGATCCACAATCAGACTCTCAGACAACCTACCCTCAGATAATGTCTGCTGCGTTAAGTTTGAGAGCCTGTTCATGAAGTCCATAATGTCTCAGCTTCAGCAGGAGAATCTGATGGCATACACAATGAAAGACCTTCGATAAATCACCTATAGCTCCTATATATTGGCCCTCTTCAAAGCTGCCAACAATATACTCCCACATTGATAAAATAGCAGAAGTTGTTGACTTTGAGTTATGGAACTTATACTGACTTGATGTTAATATATTATTACCCTCAAAAGATTCATAAAGTGGTTGCTTTAACAAGTGTCCGAACACCTTTGACAAAACAGGTACTAAAGTGATTGGGCAATAATTATGTATATCACCAGTATCTCCCTTCTTATACACTGGAGTTACTCTGGACTTTTTAAATGGTCCAGGATAAATTCTCTCATTTACACAGCTTGTTTATTAATGTTGTCAATGGGATAATTTATAGCATCCTTCAGTTTTTTCAGTAAAATGGCATTGCATTGCATCCAAATATATCTCTGCTAGCCTTTGATTCCCTGAATGAAAACCCACCTGAAGGTACATAACCTTGAGTCATGAAATAAGATTCAGCCCTTGTATTTAATTGTTTTCAGTTTTGTCCCACAGCAGCAGCAAAAAAAGAATGAAAGTTATCAGCACCTATTTTGTTTGGTATTTTAATTTTTGTACAGGTTTTTCTACTAACATTTATTATTTCCCGTATAGCTTTATTATCTGCTCTATTTATACAATTTGAGTTAGCTATAATTCTTTTAATTCTTACTAGGCTGACCAGATGTACTCTTTTTAAGAGTATTATACTCTTTTTGAACATCAAATACTATATACTCTTTTTTCTTGTCCGATATACTCTTTATTCCAAGAGCCTGAGCTTCCGTCACAAAAAGTCGAATTTGTTAAAAAAATCAAACGCTGATAATCTGGTTGGTCGTTTGGAAATGCTTAACTTAACTGCTTAAGGAAATCCGAAAGGCCAAAAGGAACAACTTTAGAGCCTTCTGCGAAAAGATCGCCTCTACTCCAGTTGCAGCGAGATTACACAAGGTCATGGAAAGAGGGAACCTACACGGAAGGAGAGAAGGAAAAAGCACTCCTCCTCCTGAGCGTACACATCCCAGGTAGTCAACCAACAAACCCATTTGAACCTCTCAAATCGTCAGGGGTGGATGAAATCTTCCCAGCCCCTTTTATAAAGGAGAATAAGACAAACTTTGCAACACCTTGTAGATATCACCAGGCGAAAGTCACCTTCATCCCGAAGATAGGAAAGAATGATGGCACAGACCCCAAATCCTATAGACCAATCAATGTAACGTCATTCTTACTCATGACGATGCAGAAGGCAGTAGACAATTACATCAGATCCACTACCTTAGAAACGCGGCCGTTGAATACAAGCCAGCATGCATGCCGAACTGGCAGGTCCTCAGAGACCGCACTGTTCTAACTGACCAACATGATACAAGAAACTCCAAATGCGAAATAAATCGCGCTCTGCGCCTTCCTAGACCAACGCAACGCTTTTAGAACCAAAACCTTTCTGTGGCACACCTACAAGGAAGAATTCAGGAAAGACGAGCCAACCAAATGGATCAGCCTATGGGAACGCCAGGATTAAGGCAATAATAAAGATGCTTCTAGGGCCCCCTCACCTAGGAAGATCAAAACACCTTATAGCATTGAGTAAGAACAACGAGACGAACAATATCCGCACCCCCCGGCTTGGTTACGCCGGGCCACTGCCGGTTATAAAATTGAAAACGAGGAAAGTTGCCGGTTAACCCAAGTCAACCCAATTTAACCCCGGAACACCTTCTCACGGAGTGCGAGGCGGTCGCGGACAGTTAATGGCCTGCTCCGGATGCTGCATCTTCAAACAGGAGGAACTTCCTTCCATAGAACCATCCAGACTGCTTGCAATGCACTGAAGCTGAATGAGGTACTCTGATTGAGAATCACATCACCGGAAGCACCATGGAAGGGGGATACAATAGATCTGTACAGGTCGCAGGGTATTAACACCCCCCTATATCATTCATTCGTTCATTCATTTCATAACTGTTTAAATTTGGGAACAGCCGTTAGAATTTTAGTGTGCCGTACACCATACACTGTGTGCGCTGCTTGTTTTGTTCTCTATATTAATACTCAGCGATCTTATTTCCTGGGAAATAAAAGAAATAACGGTAAAAATAATTACTATTCACAAAGTTTGGATTACCACTTTAGACTATATAATAAAGATAGACTCCGCGTTTCATTCATAATTATGCTGCCGCCCTGGTCCCAACAATGTCTACCCCCTAACGCCCCAAATAAAACAAAACATGAACAAATAAATGAAACTAAAGAAGTAGGGATAGCATCTGCGGGCGACAAGCACCTCCCACTGAAGCTCGCGGCCGCGAGCTACAGTGGGAGGTGCTTGTCGCCCGCAGACGCTACCCCCACTTCTTTTCGCCCGCAGATCCGTTTTAATGATGGGGCCAGTAGAATAGCAGCACAACTACCTCTTTTTCAACTATATACTCTAAGGTTACCACACATTTTTTCAGGTGGGCCCGATAAGTTGGTCACATGGCGCCCCACGATCCTTTTGTTTTTTTTTACGATTTTAACGACTTTTGGGTGAAAATTGGGCGTGGCACCCCAAAAATATTCTGCGTCCAGCAGGGGTCCTGGCTGGTTTCTTGTATATACTCTTTTGCCTCTAAACATTTCTATCTTACCTCCTTTGCTAAACTCAAACTCAAAACGCTTTATTATCTGAAGAGTCGGTTTGGAGCTCTGCAGCAAAATCAGCATAGAGAAGCTACTCACGCTGGAGCGGAAACTGCTAAGGACGATAATGAATTACAGATCGGAGCATTTCTAGGCGACGAGACAGCTGTACAGAGAAGCCGGGACAAGACCGCTAGAACAGAGAATACAGGAGACAGCGACAAAATTCTTCAGGTACACAATGAGGACCCAGGAAATAACTATAAAGAACCAAGACAAGGATTAGGACCCTAGGGCTCCCACCAGGAAGGATTGCATGAAGCCAAAGAACATTAAAAGTGCAGTGATAAAATAATCATATAGTATTAAAATATCATGTCATTTATTTAGTTATCTTAGGTTTTGGTGGACGCTTGTTAGGTACCACCTTAGTCGGTAGTACATAGGTATTTATTTGTAAATATGTATGTATTGTTAAGTTTGTATTAGTTTTAGGTCAAATATCAACATTATAAATAAATAAATCTGTGAAAATCTGGAAAATTGATTCTGTTCGTAATGCTTTCACTAATGATGCAGCACAATTAAATTTTAGGTCATTAAGCAAAAATACTGGTTAATTATTTTACCATACTGTCTGTAATTTTTACTTGTTCTACTTACGATTTAAGAGGTGACTACCGACGTGAACAAATAAAACATATTGTGAAAAAAATGAATACGAATACAATGACTGATTTTCAAGATAAAGAATAATATGTATGGTGAACATGTTATATAGATAGAAGATAGAATACAGCTGGTGAGGCAAGCACTGACCTTCTGGTGTATATCAATGATTTACCAGCTCCAGAAACGCTGATGACACGACTGTGTCCTTCACTGCTGATAGCCTCGTAGAATCACGAAATGGGTCATTGGAGGTCAGGACAAAGAAAAGTGGTTCTGCTCAAACAAGTTGCTTCTTAACAAGGACAAAACAAAAATAATTGTCTTTTCCATGCGAGACCTTACAGATGCGGACCAGGGTGCGAAATCGATGAAGTTTTTAAGTGTATACCTGCATATACAGTGGGATGCACATATTGAGGCAGTGGCTGGCAAGGTGAGCAACTTATTCCTCTTGCGCAGCTTGGGAGCCAGTGTTTCAAATGAGGTTTTAAGAACAGCTTATTATGCTCTATTTCACTCCCATCTATCCTACGCGATACTGCTTTGGGGGCACTCCTCTGGTGCCCAGGCGAAAAGCTGTAAGACTGATAAGTGGCCTTGCGTTTCGAGAGGATTGTAGAAGGTCTTTTGGGAAGCTGTGGATACTCACTCTGCCTTGTCTGTATGTTCTGGAGATTCTTGTTCGTAAAGCTTGGATCATTTAGATAGATAATTATCTATCTAAATAAATTATAATTTATTGGGAACAATAGTGCTTTCACAAGTTAAAGTATAAAAATGCAGTTCCTGTAAAGAAACCTACCTAAAATAATAATAAAAAAGTTAAAATAGTTTTACAACAACACTACTGAACATTTATAGTTACTATGTCATCCTTACAAGACAAAGACAAAAAAGGTAACACAAACAAGCATTACAATTAACACACTATTAAAATAGTTTAGGTACAAAAGAAATTCTAAACTATATCACTAAAATCATTACTGAGGTAATCCTCAAAAGAATAAAATGCTTTTAAAATTAGATATTGCTTTATTTTCCTTCGGTATTGACCCTCCTCGAGCTCTCTCATAACGGGGAGTAAAATATTAAAGAATATTACACAGTAATAGTCTGTGCCTCTTCTAGTTCGTGCAAGCCTGCGAAAATTTGGGCTGATGTTGCAGTTGTTTCTCGTTGCATAGTAATGCACCTCTCGATGCGATGTAAAACGCTGCATATTTTGTTTGATGTACGTTAGACACCGGAAAATAAAAGCCAAAGGAAAAGTCAATATTCCAAGCTCTCTGAAGCAATGGCGACAGCACCAACGGTAACCCAACCCCACCATATCATGGATAAAGTGACCATAATTCTAAGACCTCAATGCAGGACATTACATAATAATTGTGAAAATAGGTGCCAAATTTTTTTAGTGGTAGATTTTAGCACCTTCGCCATTTTATTAAAAAAGGAATAACGGGTAATTGACAGACGAATTTTACTAGCATCTAGTGAGGTCCTAGTCACGGATAGTCCTGACCAATCAAAAGCAAGACGCTAGCGTATATCGGAATTATCCATGTTTTTACGATCTAGCAAAACTCCTACAACGCCTCGGTGGTGTAATAGGCAGAGTGCTTGCATGTCATTCCTGCGCTGCGAGTTCGATTCCCGCTGGTCGCGACAGATGCTTTGTTTACCTTTTTTTAAGGGTATGTTTGTTTTTTATTAATTTACTTTTTTTTGTTAATTTTGGGTTAGCCTTGGGCTAGTTTTGGTTAGTTCTTGTTGATTGAGCCCCCGTAGCGAGCGGAAGGCCCTGCTTGAACGCAGAACGCTAGCGTCTTGCTTTTGATTGGTTAGGCCTATCCGTGACTTGGACCGCGCTAGGGTCTAGTCGATGAATCAGAGCCTGCCTGAAACCTAGAAGTTTTTGAGAGTGAGTTCAGCATATTGTCAGAAAATGATGTAACAATTTAATTAAAAAATCTATCATTCAAACAGATAGTTTTCAAATTCTAATACATCAACGTTTACAAAAAACATTTAACATTTAACTTAAAATAACAAATAAAACTTTTAATATTATATGGTTTTAGGAATATAATAAAAATTAGCATTTCTCACTATTGGCGCGAAACAAGCAGAATTGGTGCTTATAAAAAACAAACGAATGACCTTTGCGACGTCGCATACCGAAACACCAGACTCAGACCAACCATTACCTCCTATAATTAGAACAACTTGGCCAATGCCGACTATAGTCGTATTCGATTCACTACTTCGGATCGATTCAGATCGATCTAACTGAACTTTATTGAACTGATTCGTGTTCGATTGTAAAAATATCGCTTTGTCCCTTTGAATATAAAAATAAAGGAAGGAGCATAAGCTCAAATATTGGTGACGAGAATGGTTGTTACATATGGCGCACTTCTGTCAAATTCTGTAAATAAACTCCTGTTTTCTTTATATATTCGAGCAAATACAGAATCAAAAAGACTAAAGATACTTACCTGTGAAAAGTTACACCTAATTGTTTATTTTTTGGCGTCATGGAACAGCCACAAGATGCACAACTAACCATTTTTGTTATTAGTGTTGTTTTGATAAATACACAGCACTATTTTCACTGTTTTAGTCTATTTTTGCAAATATTGAACTATTTAACACATAAAACTGTAAAATTTTCTAATACCTATTACTTTGTAAAAACACCTTAAATAGGCTTGAAATTGATAGAAAACATTTACGTATCCGAAGCTGACAGCGTACAACCGAAACAGTGAGTCATACTTGGTTGTTCAAAATGGCCGATTCTGTCGCCCGTATTATATTCAAAGAATTTGCGAAATCTTCCTTCCTGTCGCTTTATATTCAAAGCTTTGTCCCCATTACCTAAAAAGTGATCCAGCTCACCTGTAAGTGAACCGAAAATGGACCGGGATCACTTAGATCGGTTCAGTAGTTCATGCCAAGATGGCATTTAAATTTCAATTGTCAAACGGCTTTTTTTTTAATTGCTTTCGTAATTTCATTTGACCTTGGCTCACTGAACTGAATATCAGTTCAGTTTCAGTTAATTTTGAACTGATCTCCAGTCTCAATCGAATACGGCTTATGAGCATTATAAGATCCTTTACACAAATAGTGCACTATATAAAAATCGGCCTTTCCCATTGGTCGATCCGCATGGCCTTCCGCTCGCTTCGCTCGCTACTGGGGCTCAAGAAAAGGAAACTAACCAGGTGCTAACCCAATCTAACCCAAGACATACCCAAAATCAAGAAAAAAAGCTATTTAGAAACATAAACTTTTTTTTTTTTATGGCAGTGGCACACACACTAAAGGCAGATCCTATGGCGCTCGACGAGCGGTGTGTGTGCGAAGATGTTGATTGACACGGTTCTTGAATATTTGTAGGTTGTAATTAGTGGGAAACAGATGTCCTGGAAGTGAGTTCCACAGTGATGCAGTGCGCCAGACAAAGGAGTTCTGGTAAAGCGATGTTCTAGGTGTTTCTAGTTGTACGACGAACTGGTGCGCTCCTGCCGTCTGTCGGGACTGCCTGACAGGAATTACCAGGGGCGGGATTATGTGGGCCAAATCCTGGGAACATCTGCCGTGAAAGTATCTGTAAAACAGAGACATCTCGGCCACATGTCTGCGATGTTCCAGACTATCCAGATTCCGGGTCAACTCCGGATCGCCGACGAGACGCACAGCCCTCTTCTGAATGGAATCCAGCAGCTTTAGGGTATGCTTTGGTGCGGCACCCCAGATATGTGAGCAATATTCTAAGCACGGTCTTATTTGCGCTTTGTACAGCAAGAGCAACTGCTGCGGTGTATAGAGTTTTTTGTTGCGAAATAGCGCACCAAGCTTCTGAGACGCTGATTTTGCGATGTTAGCAACAAGGTCATGCCATGACATATTGCTGTTGACCGAGACACCCAGCAGCCCGATTGACGAGGATGAAGGAATGGTCGATCCTGCCATAATGATGTCAGGGCCCGCTGTATTGGCCCTCTTAGTAAACGTTGCTGCTTGGGTCTTTGTTGCATTGAACTGGACCAAATTTAATAAAAAAAAAATAAATAATAATAATAAAAAAAAGCAACGGGGTTCGAACCCGCGTTTTCCAGATGAGACCCAACGATCTAAACTAGTGCTGGCAAAAACCGTGAAAAGTTGAAACCAGTTATTCGGTTTTCTTAAAAACCGGTTTCGGATAAAACCGGGTATTCGAATAATAGTGAAAACCGGGTATCCGGATAACCGGTTAATCGGATAGCCGGTTAATCGGATAACCGGTTAATCGGTTAATACACAGTCATCATAGGCTAATCATAACGTATAATTTGTTCTTAAGCATATTTTCATTAGTTCAGTTTCCCTGCCGATTAGGGCACAATCATTAAATTCTAGTGAACCAAATTTATTCCAGTTTTTGGTCGTTATTGAAATAAACCCCATAGTAATAATTAACTTAAAAATATTGTTTATTACAAATACAATCGATATAAATTCTGAGCAGAAAACATATTACAATTTTTTAAAACTTAAATAAATATAAAGGTATTCTATTAAAGGTAGATATTATTTTTCAATCGCCCTCTAAAAGCATTTCCAAATATAATCACCGTCCAGTAGGTATGTGGTATGTTACGATTCCAAATACCCAGTTTTTACTTTACTCTCTATCTTTTTTACCATTACTTGAGAACCCGGTGGCCCAGTGCCATGTAACTAGATAACCGATTAATCGGTTAACCGAGAAACCGGTTATTCGGTTAATCGATTAATCGGTTAAACGAGAAATCGGGTAATCGGTTAACCGAGTATTTCGGTTAACCGGTTTCGGTTTTTTGAAAAACCGCGGATAATCCGAAACCGGTTAACCGACTATCCGAAAAACCGTCTTCGGTTGCCAGCACTAATCTAAACCTCTACACCACTAGAGCTCTTGATAGAAATCGATTGCATCACGCAGACATATCGTAATACGAGATGGATTGACCAATAGGAGAGGTTGATTTTTACATAGTGCACTATTTGTGTAAAGGATCTTTAAATGCGGCTTATGACACACTATCAGGAATGGGCAAAAATAGTGGTGGGGTGATATTTGTGATTCTCATTTTTTGCATTAATATAGTATAGTATAAACAATTAGCTAATTTTGTAGTCATTTTGCGTATATCGCATACCACAAAAGAGAATTGCAGGACATTTTGCAGGACGTTTGCTTTCGCTGGACAGAGTCTATGAATGCTTGACTGTCCTGCTCAATGCAGGACGTCTGGTCACTTTAATCATGGATACATCTACGCTGCAGCTTAAAAAAAAATTATCGCTTGAGCCGCGTGGCCCCAATTAAGAAGAGCATACAGCATGTTAGAGCCAAAGTGGCCATGGTAAGGCGACACCAACACCTAGCACCTCAAGCGATAGACTTTTGGCAAGATTCCTGATCAAATAGATTACTTTTGACAGTTTAGCACAGAGCCTGGCAACATGCTCCCCCCAAGTCAATCCACAATCCAAATAGACACCGAGAAACTTCACTGCAGCATCGACACGCATAACCGGGTCCAAACTTCTCAACGAAAAAATCATGTTCTGGTTCTTTCTACCATTAAGGCTCAGCTTATTAGACAAAAAACAGTCTTCTATGTTTGAATGTTTATCATGAACAATATTTTGTATGGGCTCAGAAGGATGGTAATTTATAAGATGGGTGGTGTCATCAACGAAAAGAATCAGGTCATTCTGTGAGTTAGCAAGATCATTAATGTAAATTAAAAATCAAGTCGGACCCAATACAGATCCCTGTGGTACTCCGTGTGTTATTAATTGTCTGTTCGACTAGCTGCCATTATGAGAAGTAAATTGAATACGTTCCGACAGATACGAGTTCAATAAGAGGATGGATTCAAGGTGGAAATTATAAAAAGACAACTTTTGTAACAGAACGTTGTGCGATACGCAATCGATTAGGTCAAAGAAGGAAGCATAGGTGTCGAGGCCCCTTTCCAAACTGTTAGATACATCCTTGGTAAGGTTGTCGATCGGAAGAGTAGTAGACCTTTTATTACGGAAACCATATTGGCCCTGGAAGAACAAATTGTGACTCTCGAAATAAATATTTATTTGGTCCTTCAGAATAGACTCGAAGATCTTCGAAAAAATAGGAAGAAGTGATATCAGTTGGTAGTTGTTACAGTCGTCAAGTGAGCCTTTGTTCTTGAAGATAAGAATTACCTTGGCAACCTTCAGGGATGCCGGAAAGACAGCACTAGCTATGCACTGATTAATCAGTCCAGTCAATGGAGATATTAAGAGGTTTTTAAGGTTTTGAGAATTTTTGTATTAATCTCATAACAATCCTTACTGTTTTTTAACTGGCATATTTTTTTTCTAACAATATTATTAGTTGTGGATTGAAAAGAAAAAGGCTCTGTGCAAAAATTGCCAGTTAGGTAATCACTAAAATGTTTTTCGGTTGTTGATAACTTATTAATGACCCCCTCAGCGATATTTACAAAAAAATTATTGAAAGTCTGAGCAATAAGTATGTCAGATGATTTAAGTTGTGTTCTTCCATTTTTTTTTAATTAGGTTCCACATGGCAGATTGTGGACAATCTGATGTTTGAATGTGTTGGTCATATGCTCTCTTTTTTGCTATGGAAATTTCGATTCTGTACTGTTTCTTGTATTCTTTTATCATTCTTAAAGACACCAATACAGGACTTTCTCTACCAATACAGGTCAGCATATGCAGTCTCTCCCGCATCTCCCTGAGCTCGGCATTGAACCAGTCAATGGAGACAGCTCCAGCCTCCTGGGCAGTGACCATTGTGGACTTAACCGGAAAGGATTACTCAGCCGCGCAAGTTATTATATCAACAAGGATATCAAACGTGTCCCCACCCCAATCTCATTGTCAGCAATGAATACCCAGTCAACGGCCTCGACAGTATTATATAGCAAAAAAAGACCTTGCTCTGTTATAGGTCGATAATTTATGCGAGCACTGCTCTTACACTTGGTCCTGCTGATGTCAAATTGAAAAGATATACCACAATGATCGGACAGATGATGTAAATTAAACGGTTTAAATATAAACTTACCATGATTGAGATTTGTGAAGACGTTGTTAAGACATTCATTCAATCTGGTGGCAAATTCAGTTGTCTTGAACAAACCATAGGACTGCAAAAGGTTGCAAAGATCAATTGCTCGATGATCGTTTTCAGAAAAATGAACATTAAAATCCCCCGTGAGAACAATTATCCCAGACAAATTTACCTTGTCAAGGCAAGTAGACAATATCCCAAGAAACCTCTCAAAATCGCCACTTGGTGACCTGCATACGGTCACAATCTGAGTGTCCGGCTCACAATGAGCACACCTGCCACCTCACAATGCAACTCCTCTGAGAGATCAGATAAATTAAGATCGTAAAAAGTTTGGCTGCTTTGTTCATAAATTGCAACACCACCATGCCCCCTCACAGACCTACAGAAACCAGCAGCGGCACTGTAGCCCTTTAAAGAAGTTGCTAAAAGTTCATCAGCCAAAAGCCAGTGTTCATTGAGACAAACACAGTTAATCTGATTTTTCAGTGAAGATTACCTCGAGTTCTAAAGTCTTATGACGTACACTCTCTCTATTTGCATGTACAATTTTAAATCTACTATTTGGATTGTACTGTTGAACCAAGTCCTGTTTACACAATTTTATTCTCCAGGTATTAATGGGGTTATGTTTTCTGTCGTGGCATTGTTGCCACTGTCTGGCGCTGGAGATTCATAAAAAGGTCAACTATAATTCCCTGTGGCCACAGTGCAGAGCACAAGTAGTGCTCCTGCTCACTATATGGTACAGCAAGACGAAATGAAGAACGATACTTATTCCTTTGTGGCGGATTTCATCCACCGACTCACAGGTGGCAGCACCAACCAATAATCAGCCAACATCTTACCGCAGACTGACGATGCCTTCTCGCTTCAAATAATAGTTCCAAATATAAACAAGCCATACTCCGTATGGCGTATAAGGCAGGGTCTACCGACGCCTTACTGAAGAGTCCAATAGGTAGACTCGGGACGAAACGCAAAAATGGTCTGCGCCAAATTGGTGACCCCGACGTGATATGAACACGCACGAGCACAAGGCCGCAACATTGATCGCCTTTCTCTTTCTGGCACGAGACTACCGACTCACTGGTACATTTCTTGGCAACATTTGCATATTTCTCATTCTGCCACGAGACTACCGACTCACTGATACACTTCTCCGCAACATTGGCACATCCATCATCTCTCTCGCCTTGCTCCGCCTTCAATCAATCAATTCGTCCCTCGTTTCCAGTCTACACCCGTCTCTCTCTCATCATACAACCCGTTCAACGTTGTCACTGGGAGGGGAGTATTGTGGCGGATTTCATCCACCAACTCACATGTGGCAGCACCAACCAATAATCAGCCAACATCTTACCGCAGACTCACGATGCCTTCTCGCTTCAAATAATAGTTCCAAATATGAACAAACCATACCCCGGCGTATAAGGCAGGATCTACCTGCGCCTTACTGACGAGTCCAATAGGTAGACACGGGACGAAACGCAAAAATAGTGCAACATTGCGCCAAACCTCTTTGTTTGAATTTTCTCACAATCGCATCCTTTGTTCAAGTTATTATGCTTTAGGAATTTTAGAATATCGTCACCCTTCATATCAGGAGGGAAGCCTGAGATGAATAAAAATTACATCATTGAAGCTATTTTCAGTAGATCCATGTTCTCGTTGGTTTCTCTCAGTGGTTCAGGCCTGCTTTTCCTTTTTGTGTCGCTCTCATTTATTTGACCGCGAACATTTGAGGTTTTATTTTGTCTAAATCCTCGCTTCTTCTGCACTTTTGTCTTGTTCATTTTGAGGTGGTTTATTAGTTTGACAGTCATTTTCATTTGCCAGTTGTCTTAGCACTTGTGTCGATTCCGATTGTATAACCTCAATAACCCCATCCTCAATGCTGTTGCTATTACAAACGTCAATGTCCTGGGCAGGAGGTGCGTTTGAACTAACTGAATTCAATTCATCAGAACAAATTTTTCGCTCATTCAGATTTACAGGAATTGTTGTTTCATTTTCAGAACTGACGTGTTCACTGGCGACATCTAACGGATAGTTTTCTAAGTCGTTCATTCCTGCGTTCCTGGGCAGGGGGAGGGGATCAAGCATGGAATGATCGGAATGTTTTCTTTTTACCTGAGGTCCATCAAATTTTGAGACCATCAAATCATGTTTTTCTTTCCATAGGATGATGTTTTCTTGGAGAATCATGTTCTTTTCCTCCATTTCTTTCAAAATTCTTCTAAGAAGTAAGATTTGGAATTCTTTGATGTCGATTTCGGATCCAACCTCACTATTTTCTTGACAGCAAATAACACGAGTTTCATCGACAAACTGCACATTTTCGATTTATTTCGATTTATGAAAAGCATTCCCACAAACTATGCATACTGCACACCCGAAATTCTTGGTTTTACAGCACTTTAATTGCACTTTTTGAGTAGAGCTACTTTTAAGACGACCTTTAGTCGGCGCCATCTTGGAAACTTAGTGCGCCATCTTGAAAGCTTGGGGGGATTTTCATGAGTATGAAACCCGATCCAGTAACAATCTAATGCCTTCTTACAGGCTATTCGGGAGGTGTCGGGATGGCCCAGGGTCTTGGTTAATAAAATTCTTTAATGTATTGTCTCATGAAATAAGAAACATTCCATATAATAAGTTTAAAGACGAAATGAAACATTTGTTGCTCCAGAATACTTTTAATTAAAGTCAGAAATATCTGAGCTATGAATTTTAACAAATGTTAACCGTATGTTTCTATTTTAATTGTGTTGATAAGTATATATTTTAGTATAGTTTTATAATGAGAAACTGATTAGTGTAAATTTTAATGATAATAGTATATATGATATGTGTGATGACATGAATAAAATATTGATTGATCGATTCATTGATTGACCTAAGCTATGTGACAAAAGCTATATTTGATTTCTATTATCTTTTGTAAATTCAACATTTGCCCAAAATAGTTTGTTTCATTGAGGTCTAGTAGATTTTAATAACCTCCCTATGCATATTTTTGTACATTACTTACTTTTTTGTTTTTATCAATTATGCTTCTACCATCATTGTAGCTAACTGTACTAAAAAGCAAAACTGAGATCCTTTCTAGGAGGCTGCATTAGGAATTCAGAGAAACATTTTGACCTAACAGGAAGGGTTGAAATCACTTCTTCCGCAGTACCAACAAAACAATTATTCGGGGAATTTGCAGTCAAGGAATGAGAAGTTTCAAAAGAAGAACTAGGTTTATTATTGATGATTTGCCACATTGCTCTTTGAGGGTTGGGTTAGTTTGGGTTATAAAATTATCATGGGCTTGTTTTTTTGGCTCGAGAAATTGCCTGGCGATAACATCTCCTTTACTCTCTGATCATGTCCCCTGTAATGAGGTTTGGGTTAGCTTTATTGATTGCCACCAAAATTGCCAGCCTATCACGCATATTCCGGAGGTGATCATTAAACCAATTTATAGCTGTTCTACATGGATCTCCATTAGAGGCCAGTTTTGTCTTTAAAGGAAATTATCTATCTACAGTCACCTGAGTAGTCTCCAAAAGGATTTCAAATTTCCCTTTCGGGTCAATAAATTGATCAGCAGTCAGCATTCTCCACCATGTCATAAAGTTGAAGAAAACCAAAGTCAGTCACGGGCCTATACACTATTCTGGACTTAGAGGAGATGGGTTTGCTGTCGAAGTCAATAATTATGCCATCATGGTCTGAGAAGGATGATAAGTCGCAAAATTGTCAAGACAGGCACCCTGCCGATTAGCAAAATTTACCGTCTTCACTAGACCAAATGACAAGAACACATTCAAAAGCTCTGTAACCCGTCTATCATTGGTAGAGTCACGATGAACGCGAAGCTGATGTTCAAGGACCACTTGCAGATCACCAGGAAAAGAGCAGGATTAACAGCGAGCGCAGTATACCCCTACATCATCAGGCAATCAAGGCAAGTACATCAAGATCAGACTCTACAACACCTACGTCAGGCCAATAGCCCTGTACGCCGCGCCGATTTGGAGCTCCGCAGCAAAGACCAATATAGAGAAACTCACGCTGGAACGGAAACTGCTAAGAACGATCATGAATTACAGCTGGGAGGATTTCAAGACGACAGAGAAGCCGGGATAAGACCGCTAAAACAGAGAATACAGGAGACAGCGACGAAATTCTTCAGGTACATGATGAGGACGCAGGAAATAACCAGGAACATAGGAAGGATGACCATAGAGGAAATGCCATTCTGGAAGATCCACAAGATGATCCATGAGGTGATGCTCTAAAGGACAAGGACCCTAGGACGCACCCCCCGCTACCACGAAGGACTGCATTAGAATTAAAATATCATGTCGTTTATATATTTATCTTAGGTTTAGGTGGACGCTTGTTAGGTACCACCTTAGTCGGTAGTATATAGGTATATCAAGTATCTTAAGGCAATTCATTATAAATAAATAAATAAATGCGCAATTGAACTTTAGGTCATTAAGCAAGAGGTCTGGTTAATTATTTTACCATATTTTCTATAATTTTTACTTGTTCTGCTTATGATACGAGAGGGGACTACAAACAATATGTATTGTGAACATGTTATAGATAGAAGATAGAATACAGTTGGTTGGACAAGCACTGACCTTCTGGTATATATCAGTGATTTACCAGTTCCAGAAACGGACTATAAGCTCTTTGCTGATGACACGACTGTGTCCTTCACTGCTAATAGAAGCCACGTAGAATCATGGAATGACTCATTGGAGGTCAGGACAGAGCAGAAAAGTGGTTCTGCTCGAACAAGTTGCCTCTTAACAAGCATAAAACAAAAAGAATTGTCTTTTTTGTAGTGGGAAATCGGTGAAGGTTTTGGGTGTATACCTGGATCCAGGACTACAGTGGGGTGCACATATTGAGGCAGTGGCTGGCAAGCTGAGTAACTTACTCCTCTTGCGCAGCTTGGGAGCCTGTTTCAAATGAGGTTTTAAGAACAGTTTATTATGCTCTATTTCTCTCCCACCTATCCTATGCGATACTGGTTTTGGCGGAACTCCTCTGGTACCCAGAGGTTATTTGGCCTTCAGCAAAAAGCTGTAAGACTGATAAGTGGTCTTGGGTATCGAAAGGATTGTAGAAGGTCTTTTGGGGAGCTGAGATTACTCACTCTGCCTTGTCTGTATGTTCTGGAGAGTCTTTTGTTCGTAAAGCTTGGATCATTTAGTATGAAGTATGAGTATGAGACCTGATCCAGTAACGATCTAATGCCTTCTTATAGACGATTCGGGAGGTGTCGGGATGGCTCAGGGTCCTGGTCAATAAAATTCTTCAATGTATTGCCTCATGAAATAAAAAACCTTTCATATTCTACTAACCTTTCATATAATAAGTTTAAAGTCGAAATCAAACATTTGTTGCTCCAGAATATCTGAGCTATCAATTTTAACAAATGTTAACCGTATGTTTCTATTTTAATTGTGTTGATAAGTATATATTCTTAGTATAATTTTATAATGAGAAACTGATTAGTGTAAATTTTAATTATAATAGTCCATATCCACTTGACGTATGTAAACATTTCTGTGTGATGACATGAATAAAATATTGATTGATCGATTCATTGATTGACCTAAGCTATGTGACAAAAGCTAGATTTGATTTCTATTATCTTTTGTAAATTCATCATTTGCCCAAAATAGTTTGTTTCATTGAGGTCTAGTAGATTTTAATAACCTCCCTATGCACATTTTTGTACATTCAAGAAAATTGTTAAGAACATTTACTATGGATAATCAGTATTTAAGACAATTGTGTACCATTTAATATTGTCTTGTTTTGTATTAGGAATACTATTATTAATAAATTCATTCATACATTCACTACTAAGCTATGTGCATAGTTAAAAATAAAATCTAGCAACTGGTCACTCTCAGTGTAATATAAATAAATATTACAGCAAAAAACTAATAATAATTGTTAATAAGGGTAGAGAACTGCACTACAATTGTGTGCTATTTCATAACTTGTATATTCTTACTCTTTTTTTTGCAGATGAATTCCGCTGTACTAAATCACAACTACAAGCAGGAAAGATTACTAGGCTTTTTCCAAGACGGGAAATTCGTCGATTGTACCTTTAAAATCGACGGCCAAGAAATCAAGGCTCACAAATTGATATTGGCATGCAGCAGTCCCGTGTTTGAGAAAATGTTCTTCGGTCACTTGGCCTCCGACGAAATAATCCTCGGCGACATCAAAGTGGAAGAATTTAGTCAGATGCTCGAATTCATTTACACCGCAAGTATAAATTTCTCGTCTATACTGAACGCTTGGTCTATGTTTTATATAGCCAATAAATATATTCTCGACGATCTCGTCGAAGTATGTTTGGAGTATATTTCCCAAAATCTCACCATGAGCACTTTAGTCTTAAGCTACGAATATTCTGAATTATATAATCTAGATAAAATGAAAGACCAGTGTTTTCGCGATATCGTTGATGGGGTAAACGGGGTTTTTCTGACGGATTACCACATGAAGCCGTCGACTCTACGGACTGTTTTGAAAGAAGATCTTGTTATTACCAAAATAGACCTTATATGCAAGATAGTCGAATGGACTATAAACGAGTGTGAATTTAGAACTGTACCCTCAACTCCCGAAAATGTAGTGCAAATACTCAGAGAAGAGGATATTTTAAAACACATAAACAAAAAATGGCTCTTAGATATGATCTGTGAATATTGCGATTATACTCTTATAATGTGTGAATGTGTTAACGAAGTGGTACACAAAACTTTAATGTACCTGAGCAGCGAGATCGTTTGGGATGAGGAACCGGAGATTGAAAGATTTGCCAGGTTAGTACCGTTCATTTGCAAGTCGAGAAAGGTCTACAAAATCGCTCGGAGAATAGATCTGCAAAACTCGGAAGAATTCGTTTCGAGTGTCTCTGTAAACACCGAGATGGTGGTATCCGGAATGTTCCTCTGTACCGAAATGAATTGTTCCTTCGGGTCCGCGGACGAATACAAGGGCTGTGTAACCATAAGGTTTTGCGAACAAGACTCGGACAAAAACCTAACGAAACCTACAATCATGAATAACGTGTTTCCTTACAATTCTCAAGTGTTTATTCCCCTTCGGTACGCTGTGACATTAACACCCGATAAAATTTACGATATAAGAATCTCATACAAAAATTTCTTTCCCGAAAAAAGATCGAGTATCGTGTGCAGCTATATGAGCGACGAGTTGGTGGATAAGAAAAGGGGGTATTCAAAAATGTATTTCTATGATTTCTTCGGTACGATAATTAAAGGCGTCGCTTATTACCCCGTTTAAAATGTTTGTAGAAAATGCCTATTAATGTTATTATTTTGTATTTTAGTATTGTAAGTATTTATTAATAAGGCGCAATCAGTATGTTTCCATGGAGTATAGAGTATTCATTCACCTGTGAGCAGCACAGCCAACACTAGTTTACGAATTTCTTAGACAAAAGACCAAGATGTTTCTCTATGTTTGTTGGGGTCTACTAACAGATCTAGGAAGGGGGAGATATAACGTTATCTGTAATTTCATTCATAATTCACATTTGTTTACAATCAGACATATGTGGGCAGTTGATGCATAAGATAGAAAAGGATAGTTAGAAAAAATAGCAACGTTGTACGTGGTTCGTCATTTCGATTTCATTTTATGTACCAGTGGCGTGCGGTTTTAAAGGCAATACAAAACAGTTTTAGTATCTACACATGTAAAGTTGATAATAACTTAATAAGTTAGGTAGCTCATAAATACAATTTAAATAAAAACGTAGTCAAAACAATAATCAGAGTCCAAAAAAAGACAAGACAGTATCATTATATACATCTACAATATAAAAATATACACATTTGCAATACTAAGAAAAATACACTTACAGCCTATCATTGAAATACTCATTAACATCATAATATGCCTTCGCAACTAACAGAGACTTAACGCACTCTTAAATTTGTCATATACATATATTTTTCTTAAATCCAAAGGCAAGTGGTTAAATATCTTTTTCCCCTTAAAGATAAAAGAGTTATGAACCAAACTAGAGGAAGGTATAGGAAGTCCTATAACATGTGATTGCCGTGTGGTATAGGTGGGAGTGTTGCGTATTACATCTCTATATTTCCTATGCATCAGACATGCAGTCTCTAATAATAGAACACAGCATAGGGTTAAAATTTTTTCCTTTTTAAACAAAGCGCGACAAGACTCCCTCACATTAACCTTGCATAGACTCCTAATTGCCCTCTTTTGGATAATGAAGACACTATCAAACAATTGCTTGGAACACGTTCCCCAGAAGCATATACCAAACCGAAGTTGCGATTCTACCAAAGCAAAATATGCCCCTCTAGCTGCATATCGATCCAGTTCACTACAAATGACCTTTATGGCATAGCAACCCTTAGACACTTTGGAGATAAGATGTCTCACATGAGCCTCGAACCTCAATTTATTGCCCAAATATATTCCCAAAAACTTGTTTTCTGACTTATTTAGTAAAGTATGGTTTTCAATGTTAATATTAGAAACATTACCCTTAAAGGACATAACATTTGTTTTAGCTACATTTAAACACATTTTATTTGCATCACACCAACTTTTGACTACCATTAAGTCTCGATTTACAAGGTTCGTAAAATCTTCTTGTTTTCCGCCTCTCCAAAGTATTGTGGCATCGTCCGTAAAAATTGTAAACGTTCCAAAAATTTGAAGATACGCCACATCCCAAGCCCTGCCTCTCAGATAAAGCATCTCCAATGGAGACTGACTGTTCCCTGTTTGATAGATATGATGCAAACCACATTAGACTTTTACCCCTAAAACCACAGAGTTCCAACTTCCACAGCAGTGTTCCATGATCCACACGGTCAAAAGCCTTAGATAGACCACAGAACACCGCCACGGCCGTCTCTCCATCATTAAGTGTCAAATAAAGTTCTTCAAGAAATGCAAAAACCGCATCATTTATACCCTTACCCTTCTGAAACCCAAATTGCGAAAAATGCAATATCCCACGAATCTCCAGAAAAGATACCATACGTTTTTTAACTAGTTTCTCTATGATTTTTGATAGAACTGGCAGAAGAGCAATAGGCCGATAGTTTGAGGGGTTATCGTGATCTCCTCCCTTGTGAATAGGTATTACATTCGCGACCTTTAAGCTACTCGGAAATGAGCCCGTAGTAAAAGAGCAGTTAATTGCCTCCGCCAACGCTTCAAGGGCAGAATGTGGGAGATTGAGAAATGCCTTGATTGTGATACCATCGTAACCTGGAGCCTTATTAGACCCAATGTCCAGTACAATCCTCAGTGGAAGTAGGAGCAAAAAAGAAGGAATCGGCCACTCCCATTCCATTTAAAAAAGTTAAAAAAGAGGTATTGCCCTTCAGAGCCTTGGTCATTTTGACAGCTACAGTTACATAAAAATTACTTAGATCATCTGGAGATAATGGCAAGTCACTGTAATACCCCATCCCTTGATTCCCCGAAGCTCATTCACGATCTTCCAGGACTCTCTCTGCTTATTTCCTGACCGAGTAATTCTATTTTTATAGTAGAGTTGCTTAGCTGTGCTTAACAATTTTCTATAAATTGCCCGGTATTTAGCATAAAACGTGTTAACGAACATATTATTTATATAAAATTTTCTTATGTAATGCAATGATCTAAGATTTTTTGCAGATATTTGCAGCCCTTTGGTCACCCATGGCTTCTTGGGTTTTGATTTTATTTTGCGAAATGGGAATGCAATATTAAAGATACCGCACAGCATGGAATGAAACTCTTGTATGGGACACTGATTCTCCAACACACTATACCAGTCCGAAATCTCAAAAAGCTGCGAAAACTTTCTCTTGTATAGAGTCTGCCCCCCC